>VYXH01010720.1:110783-140678 GCA_013397275.1 Burhinus bistriatus | reverse complement strand
GTGAGGGGTCTAGAGAACAAGTCTTCTGAGGAGCAGCTGAGGGAACTGGGGTTGTTTAGCCTGCAATAAAGGAGGCTGAGGGGAGACCTTATCACTTTCTACAACTACCTGAAAGGAGGTTGTAGCGAGGCGGGGATCAGTCTCTTCTCCCAAGTAACAAGCGATAGAACAGGAGGAAACAACCTCAAGTTGTGCCAGGGGAGGTTTAGATTGGATATTAGGAAAAATCTTTTCACAGAAGGGGTTATCAAGCATTGGAACAGGCTGCCCAGGGAAGTGGTGGAATCGCCATCCCTGGAGGTATTTAAAGGAAGGGTAGACATAGCGCTGAGGGACATGGTTTAGTGGTGGTTTTGGCAGTCTTAGGTTGATGGTTGGACCTGATGGTCTTAAAAGTCTCTTCCAACCTAGCTGATTCTGTGATTCTGTGATCTTTCAGGAATCTGTTCATTCACTCTTCAGCTAGGCAGACATTGCTCGTTGCCATGCTGCTGAGTAGACATTTTAGAAGAATGTATGTGACTGTTAATGACCACTTTGCTTGCTGGTTTTTTGTTGGTTATACAATCACTGGTATGCTGCTCTGTTACAAAATGATTTTCCCTGGTTCTTAAAGCTTAACCCAGTGCTTGGTAGTTGCTTGCTCAGTCTCTGAGCCCAAGCCTTTGTTATATTGTTTCATTTTATTCACAAACACTCTGAGAATAGTACTATTTCTGACTCCTGCAGATAATCCCAGGGGATTCCTGTAGAGCTGTGGTGTTGTACAGGGCTCCAGAGGCAAAGGGACTACTGTGAAGAACTGTTTCTCCTCTTTCTGAAATCACCACTGTCACTTGAGTCTGAACTGGAGCCTCTGTATTCACATTCCCACCAGCAATACAGGATCTATCTGAAGCTTTGGATTGTGCAGAACCATTATCTAAAAGTCAAATATAATGTGGGCTATTGCTTGTACTTAGTATGCCTGCCTTTTCCCCGCACCACTCTTCTCTCCTTGTCCCTGTCTAGATGGAGAATTGACAGCTGTGGCCTCGAGCAGGGTGTGTTTGGTAGCTGCAGGGTTTGGATGCCAAGTTCTGGGATATCATTCTCACAGTGGCATTTGGGTCTGTGATAGGCTCTGGCATTGAGCTGCCTGCAGCTGTGAGGCTCTCTCTGAGGTGGTGTCGGGTCAAGCTGCCTCCTCCATGGCAGAGCCCCTTGCTGATCATTTGCCACTTTCCGTAACAGCTACTTCTTGATATGGTATAAGAAATCCACATGAGGGACTGTTATGGCCACTGGGGGTAGGGTATGACGACCATACATTGTTTCACTTCAGATCTGTACTGCGCCTGTAAAATTATCTCACACATCAAATGCCATCACATCAAAAATTTGCGTTTCTAGTGCAAGCTTACTTTCAGCGGGGTCTAGGCAAATTCTTCAGGAGATTCTCAATGCTCAATTATTTATTAATTAGGACATACTTGCTTCTGGAGATCTCTTGAATCTGTTCTACTAATTGTAGGGAAATGAACATTCCCAGCAGTTAGCAATGTATTTTATTACACCTGCTCCTGGTTGCCCACCAGTGCGCTGATGAATCCCTCTGGCACCAGCTGCATGGCCACGTACAGAAATATGTTAAATTTCCACAGAGACAATGTGGTTTGCAGGGTGTTCAGGAAGTTATCTCCTCCTTCAGAGCATTTGAGTCTGGCAGCACTGGGAGCATCCTACAGCCTGCTCACAGGAGCTCAGTACCAGGCACTGACAACATCTCTGGTAATTCCCATCTTTTGAATTCATCTCAGGTGCTTTTGCTGTGGAAAGCTGACTTTAACAGTGCCTATTTCTACTTCTACTCCTGTTTATTGTCCATCTTGTTTGATTCTGCCTCTGTGATGTGATACAGAGATGTAAGGTTATGCAGGTGTGTATTTGTGTAGGTATGCCAAACTGGTGTAATAGATGCACCAGGTGAAACGGAGTTAATCTGACAAAGTGAATTAAATTGGTAAATGCAGTGATTCTGTTGCATGTAGCCAAGGAGGCAGCTGTAGATCAAAACCATAAAATGTTCCCTGGTGTTTATTTTCTAAAGGGCATCATGGTCACAAGAAGAATGAACCATCTGAAAAGGTCTGTAATACAGAGACAAAAGTTGACTGAAAAAGTAATTTTAATTATTCATCTTCCCAGCCCAGAACTCATGGGATAAAAAGAGTAAAAATAGCAATACCTGTGATAGATGGACTCCAAATAAGAACCTATGATCTGATATTTAAAATTCTGATCTCTTACTGGTATCGGTGGAAGTGGTGAGCGCTCAGCAACTCTGAAAATTAGTGAAATCAGATTTCAGTCAGTGCCTTTGTTCTGAGAGATCTGTTAGAGTGGCTGTTCTAGTATGTGCACTAGAAATCATTTTCCTGTGGATGAAACAGAGCTATCCCTGGGATGGAAACACCACAAAAAACTACGGGAGGATACATTTTTTGTCACTGACAGTGAAGTAACGCCATACCTGTTACTAAGATCCTTTCTTAAATGTTCTCATGTAGCAAGCTGCATAGACTTTATTCATGGTAACAAATGACTTGCTTTATCTTCAGTTTTATCTCCACTTGAGAGAGCCAAACGACTGTTTCAACATGCTATTTTAACTGCTCCTTTATGTCTGCTAACATAGAGGCCTAATGCAGTCATCTAACACTGATAAATGTCATAAGTCAGTAACGTGCTATGTGGCTTCCCCAGAATGTTTCGGGGAATGTTTCTGACTGTCTGGATATGAGAAAGCATATTTAACTTTCTTTCCGGATCCTTCTGTGGATTCCAGTGTGGTCTAGCTAATGAAATAAGCATTCACTGTACAGCAACTGGTGAAAGGTGCCTATCAAAATGTTAAACGTAAAACTTTAAAAAGATAATATTGGTTATAATAAACAGTGTGCTTTTACCCTGGGGTTTTTTGTCTTTTTCTTTTTCTTAAGACCATATTGCAGTAAGAAAAGTTGTAACCCTAACAGAAAAGACATGGGACTTAAACTGCCCAAAAAAACCCAGTGGGTATTTGTCATAACTGCTGCTGTGAAACAAATTGAGACAACTGGAAAGAGAATTACCTACAATAGCACTTGGTTTTCATAAAGCTTTCATGATTTAAAGCCCTGCTCTTTAATTAATTTTACTACTAAATTAAATTGCGACGTCCTTCCAGCCAGATACCATCTCCAAGTTATTGAAGAGAACAATGAGTGACATGCTTGAGGACAAAACCAGAATGGCCGCCATACCTCGGGAGGAGATTTCAGGCATTCCTGGCTTTTAAACATCACTGGAATATGCCACTTTCTCACACTGTGCCTCCCCCTGCTCTGTCTGACAGGCAATTTAATATCGCATAATGTCTCTTTTGTCAGAATTATACACGATGCAGGCTGAACCTGCTGAAATGACGTTAGCAGTACTGAATCAAGCACTGACATGTCAGAGAAAGTATGGTCATCAGTCAGCCATCCCCACACTGACCCTGAGATCAGGATTCCATAAGTAGGTGGCTTACAAAAATATTGTGTATTTTTCCTGAAGGCTATCAGAAATCCCCAGTATCAATTGCAAAAGTTGCTTGTGTCAATTAGCTACTGCTTTGGTGGCAGTACCTTTTCTGACAGAATGACATGTCCGTGAGCATGTTGACCCAGAGGCTGGTAGATTCCCTGGAGCCATTGGGGAGGATCTGGAAACTGTTTTGTGGGATCTGAGTGTTCCTCACTGCTCTGTGCTATTGGTACTAGAGAGAGACACTACACATTTCCTACGCTATTTCAGTGAACTCTTGCGTTTAATCATTAACCTGTGTTGGCAGTAATTGGGATTGCGATGACTATAAAATATAATTTTAACCAGATTAGGATAGGCCTAAGGTGAGAATCAAACTTCCAGAGGCTGACAGGAAAAGAAGTCAAAGCGCTGACAAGTTAGTGTAATGTGTAATAAGCGAGAATAAAAACCAATATATGATTTAAACAATGTGCTAATTAATACGATATAGATACTGAAAGCCCTGGGAAACTGAGGGAGGGCTCTGTTTCCTTCACAGTTTAGAAACAGCCAGAACCTAGTGTCCTTGAACTAGATAACAGCAGCTTTTTGCCAAGGAAGGGGAGAAGACCCCCTCCATTTGAATTGCTAGCTGGTCTTTACCAGCTTTGGCAAAGAAAGCCTTTCAAAGCTAACTGAAGCTAGCGGGAGGTCCAAAAGAAAGGAATAAAATGTTTATTTGTTGTTAGTTCATCAGTCTCTTGAGTCAGCAGGTCAAATTAAACTAAGTCAGTTCTTTGCGTTTGATGTACCGGGACAGAAAATTTTAAGATCATTTGGGCTGATTCTGTGGTGAGCCCTACAAATGAGACTACTGTGTTATTTTAGTCTAATTTATCATGTAAGTGCTAGACTAAAGTAAATTGCTGTACTTAATACCTGTAGGTGAGCACAATGGTTTGCTTTGTAGAAACATGTTTGAACATCTTCTTAAATGCTAAATGACTTTAGGTGTGAAGAAATTATTGTGAGCGGTATGCTGAACCACTTGATGAAAAATGGTATGTTTTAAAAGTTTAGGAGTGGTACAGCCTGACGCATTTCATACTTAATTGAGAACTTTCTGGTTTGGTCTAAGGCGAGGTGATTGGTTCTATCCACTTTCAAGTAACTTATCTGTATCCTTAGGCCTAGTTCATATCGTATCATATCGTGGGTCTGGGGATTCATTCTGGTCTGAGCCATAGTTGGTTTTTGAGGGTAAAAAAAAATTAGTCCCACAATTAACATGTTGATTTTTCTTCCTTTTTTTAAACCATTCTGGTACTTCTAAGATGGTAAAATTAATGATGTTATTAACCACTCTTTAATTGGTTGCTTCCAGAAAAGATTGTTATGGTACTGGCGTGTCAGACGGTTCTGTCTTTGCTTTTACTTTAGAGAAAAAAGACAAATTCTGGGACATGCCTTTGACAGTGTTTTGAGTAAAGGCAAAAGAGGAAATGGAGCAGGGATGTCAGGGGGAAGATGGAGGGAGATGTTCAGAAAAGACAGCGTGTGTAAATGAGAGACTAAAAGAATGTGAGTAACTCAGAAATCGCTTCTGGGTTTTAATAGGAAAGGGAGAGCGTATTCATTTTGTCTCCTTCAGTGAGGTTGCCTGAGTCTGCCCTGGAACAGGTCAGGGCTGTGCTGGGACAGCCACCCTTATGGTCTAGCAAACACTCTGCTGGTGGTTGCTCACAAAGAAGTGACACATTCCTTTTGAGCTGTTCAGGTTGTGTACTCCCAGCTTGAACACTGAAGAAAAACCAGCGGCTGCAGAATTAGTAAAAGAAGTTCACGTGGAACATACCACAGTTCCTGGGCAGGATCCTGTAATCCTAGATGGGACGGCATTATACTGCACTTTCACATTGGTTGCCCTTTTGTATTCCAGGGAACTATTTGGAGAAGCAAATGCTGTTTGGCATGAGTCTAGCCCTGCATAATTTACATTACTGTTATTGTATTTTATACCATGCAGAATAGAAGCTCGGTTCTGAACAGCGTATATGGAAATGTGGCTGCCGTTTGTCAGTCCGGATTTAATTAGTTGCATTAGCTGTAGCAGTGAAGATTGAGTGAGCAGAATGTGCCTACACACAGGCGGAAACATCAAGAAACAGTTGCTTTTAAAGGAGAGTGGCCCAATTTATCATGAGGTTTCTTGCTTCTTATTTTCTGACAGTGGAAGTCTGGACTCTTATCGATTCAGACAAATATAGAGGGGGAAATTCCCAGAGACAGAACTCGTACAGTTGTAGGTTACCGTCTGATGCTGCTGCTGTATCCAACTGTTGCATTAGTATTTATTCTAGCACACTGCAGAAATAAAAAAAAAAAATATTAAAAAAAAAAGGAAAGAAAAAAACCAATAGAACCAGAATGCCTTACAGTAGTTAGCTCAACAAAGCCTGGTGTGGTCAACCATTTAAATACCTGCTTAAATCTCAGCACATCCAAAATTCAGCAACTTATGCTCGTGCTCTAGAGCTTTGCTTGTCTGCAGCAAAGGAATGGGAAAAAGGAGATTTTTGTCAATACTGGAAGAATTATGAACTTGCTGCGCCTGGAATTTCTCTAGTTTATATACCTCAGCAAAACAGGTGTAAAAGAGCACTGCATCACAACAGTAGCCTCTTACAGCACTGATGTGTGCATATAAATGCCTGCAACGTGTGAGAGATGCAGACTCAGAACACGTTGCTTCAGTCTCTGACAGCAGGTATTTCCCTGGAAGTGCAGAATGGCCAAATTCAGACCTGAGAGAGATGGTTGCAACTTCTTTGAAATCAGAAGTGCAAACATGTACCCTAGATCTGAACTTGACCTTAAGCCAGTTTGTATTTCCACTTGAAATATACTGGAGAAACCAGAGGGATTTTTCCCCCCCTTTTTTGCATGGCATGTTTTGATGGCAAAGTTTGTTTCTGGTGGTAAAACACATGACTATTAAAATGAATGCATCTAATCATGATTGAGCAGGCATGGTATAAACCTGCCTATAATCTCTGAGAAATGAAACTTAGCTGGCATGCTGCAGGTACTTCTCAAGCAGGAGCGGCTGCTTTTCTAAACAGACTGTATTTATTATGGGTGGCTGGGCATCTGCATTCTGGCTCAGTTCCCTGTAGTAAGGAACTGACCACATTACTATTTGCAAACACAGGGTTCACTCAAGTGGTACTAAAAGGAGAAGAGGTGGGGCAAGCAAAGCTTTAAAAAGAAAAGAGTCGTCCGTCCAAGTTTGTATGTAAAAAGCAACCGCGTTTTGGAGAAGGACGATACCTGGAGATCTCGCTCCCTGTACTCCACTGAGGGCTGTGGGGAACAGTTTTCCAAATTCATTGCTTTTAAGATTTAAACAGCAGCTTTGCTCGTTGCAATGAAACTCACAGTAATCCTTGCGAGCATTGCATTTAAGCCGTGTTAAATTTGTGGCAAGAGTGTCAGGCATTTCATACTTGGCTTCCAAAAAAGAAAAAAAAAAAAAAGAGACACGAAAGAGAGAGAGAGAACAAAACCGACGTGTGTGGGGAAGAAATCTCCCAGGAATTTCTTCAAGGTTGTAGTCAGACACAGTAAGGGCTATAGTGACAAGAAAAGCAAGGCAAAGATAAAACTCGGTATTGTGATAAGATGTCTGAGTGTAAAGTGGGAGATTGCAGAAACCTTTTGGGATTACACATGCTCATCTTGTCCTGGATATGACTGAATACCAGCTTGTTTTTCTCTAGTGACGGTTCAAAAAAACCCCTCAAGATTATGTTTCTCTTCCTTGTTGCTTTTTTGCCAGTGGTTTTTAAAAATGGTTTTGTCAGCCTCTCAGCTCTGCAGCACTGGAACTGTCCTCACGGATACAGATTAAAGACTGAAAACTCTGCTTGTATAGGTAAGTTGCTGACCATTCACAGATTAACAAAACTGCATTTGTATTCTCTTAATTGAGCTTCATAATTTTCAAAGAGTTTTTTTAGAGATTGCTTGTGTGTTGTACTGGCAGAATTGATAAATCAACTTCTTGATATCTTTTACTTCTCATAATGAACAGAACCCATTTTATTTAGTTTGTTTTTCAGAAATTGGTCACTTGTCTGTCACTTTAAATATTAGAAAGCAAGATAAACTTTTATATGGTCATTAAGAGATCTGAACTGTTTCCTAGTTACCAAAATTCCTTGCCATAGCTCTAGTGTCTCTGTATTTTCAACACATGTACACGCACATATTCTTGTTTCTCTATATGTAAAATTTGTGCATAGGTGCATTTTTGTGTTTCTATATACATATAGAAAGAGTATTTTAATGATTAAGTATTAGTATATACTTACATGTGGGCTAGACAACTTTAGAAACTGCTCTTTCTATGTTTATTGGTGCATGTAGATATGTATGCTTATATTTAATAATGCGTCTCTTACAATACATGAATTGCAGGTGTATTTGATACTGTACTACTAAAGTCTGGGTGAAATGTATGACATTAATATTAGTATAATCACCTCCAGTGATTCAGAACATGTAAAATGCAGGTTCCTATTCTTTACAAAGTGAAAGACAAAGAATGACAGAACCTTTCTTACCCTGCTCCTTGAAGTCCAATTTTTTTTAGAAAACTGGAGCCAATGAAGTTTTGGGCTTTGCAGTGAGATGAGGAAACGCTCTGTAAGGATGCAAACAAACAGACCTAATACTTGGAGTTAATGCTTTTGCCTTAGATTGCTTGGGCTTCAGAGGCTCTGACTCAGTTCTTGACATGAGTCCAGTGACTTAATAACAGGTGCCGCCTCTGTGCATTCTGCCAAGAAATACCATCTCGTAAGCAGAAAATAGAAGTATGCATGTTAAATGCTCTCATATTGAGAGGGGAGGACCTAGGCGGTTTTTGTGTACCAATGATAAACCTGACTGAAGACTGACTCAGAACTTTATCTGAGAGCCAAACACACCTAGGGTGTTTCCACACTGGTACTTGAATTTGAATGAGAAGCATGCTTCTGAAATGAATCTCCATACTGCCACCTCTTACTATGCTTGTCTTCACATTGTGGAGCACTCTCAAAGTGCACAAACTGGATTCCCTTTAGCCCAACCTCAACCAGCCCAACCTAAACCAGAAGGTGTCCCCGTAGGAGAGCATCTATCCTCTCCACTGTTGATGGCCATTTGGTCTATGGGACCAAACTAGACCTGGTTCTCCATAACCTCAACCTGAAATACATGCAGTGTGTATGTCATATCCTCAGCAACTGTTGCACTTTACATAGCCTCTCCTATAGGTCCACACTATTTGCTAATATGTATGTAGCTTGCACTAGCCAATTAGGATGTATGTTAGTTATGACTGTTACACTACTGGATTGTCCAATTAAGAGGTCATGTATAACAGGAGAATCCTACTGACATGAAGGGAATTGCTTGGCTATTGTTTAGTGAGTCAAAATGGACTCTAAATATTGACATTCAAAAGGCTGCAAAGATGTATTTTGTATTTCAGTTGACGTATTTCAGTTGCCATATTTCACATACTGATGTGCATTGTTTTTCCATTAACGGAGACATAACCTGCCCTGCATTAGGTCTTTTCTGTTGAAAATGAGATACATTCAGCTGCTGTATGAACGGAGGGACTCTAGGTAAAGCACCAAAACAGAATGGCTGGCAGCTCAGCAAACTCTGCAAGAAATAGTAATAGAAGAAGTCTTTTGCATAAGAGCTAATGTTACTATGATGTACTCTGAGCAATTTGGTGTAGCGAAGAATAAATTAAAAATGAGATATGCTAGGGTATCTTTTTAATTAGATACCACTGGATTATAGGGGATTAAGCAAAGGTGAAATTTGGACATGAAATGTAAGACTGAAGGATGCTTTGGTGGAATGGATTTCACCTGTTCTTTCCTCTGTGTGCTCGATACACAAGTCGTGCTCTGACCAGAAGACCGGATGTACGATATTCTGGTTCATTAATTATGTCAGATAGAGGGTGCAGTGGCAGCAAGTGGTAGGAAGCTGGAGGCAGGCTTTGAAGGTAATAGTGGGGATAAAAGGGGTGAGTGGGAGACATGACTCACGCCACTGAACTGTGAACAATGACAGCAAGCTGAACAGTGGCTTGGCGACCATTCTTGGTGAGCTGTAACAGATATACCAATTGTAAAATATTCTTTATCATCTGTGACCGTGATGGCATCCTGCCAGCCATTATGACTACCCTGAATTGAGAAGGTGTCCGCTCTCTGTTAGTGAACTGTTACAAGCGACACGTACTGGAAAGTGTGTAGGCTTTTCTAGATTTGTTTTCCATACTGCCACTACAGATGAAAGTCTGGGTCGTGCTCTTCTTACATTGCTAAATAGCTCACTTCTTAATTAGTTCCTTTTATTTCCAGGGATATTCAATGATCAAAGACCTTCTCATCCTGTGGAAGGATAATGAAATCTAACCCTAAATATCTCACATAATTTTATACAGTTATTTTAAGAGAGATTATTTGAATCCTGACTTGGTATGCCAAGAGAGGAGAAGCCTTTCAGATGGGCCATGTGTCCTACAACAGCAAAGTTTATAAGAGAGAAAGTATGGAAGAACAGACCATGGCCAGAACAAGACTAGTCTTGCGAATGAACATATCAGTTTATCAGCAAGTTATCGTAGAATTGGAAGCATTTCTGCAATTTTTGACATTGCCATCTTGATTTAATAATTTATTTTAAGCTGATGTCAGGACTGGGGACTCAGTTACCTTTAAATAACTCATCTTTCTTATACCCCAGTGAAAACATAGAACCTTGTATCTCTAAAGAAAAATGTTCTGGACTACACAGGAGTTATTCCTACAAGGTAAAAACATGTGCAAAGTTGGTCCTGGAAGAGCGTTGATTTCTAAAATATTTGACCATGTAAGCATACGTAGTACACCAGGGGATGGGCCTTATGCCTGTTGGAATCAGTTGCCTGAAATACCGCTTTAAAAACATTCTTTTTCTCTCATAGTGTACAGATGCTTTCCCCACTTCAGACCAAAAAGTTTCCCAAATGACAGTGTTTATCTGAAGAAGCCCCTAGAGCAGCCCCTTGCATTATCAATTTTAGACTAGTTACTAGTGCCTGTTAGTCTTGGACTACCCTAGGTAAATATATTTTGTTCTGGATACTGCAAGACTGGGGGCGTACTTTGGCTTCAGGTCTGACTTTAGATACTCACTTCGTAAGTTTTAAAAGTGAAGGAAAATAGTTATTTAAAAAAAACAAACAACAATATTGTAAAAAAATTTTTGAAGAAGGCAAAACACAGCCCACATTACTGGTTTTACCTAATCATACGTTCTTAATTTTTGCACATCTCTACTAACTTCTTATATTAACTGATCAGACCTTGTCACTTCTTCAGGGCTAACATGCTGCACATTCTTGCAGAGCTACAGCCTGCAATTGAAGGTGACAACTGCAGCTATCTAGGTCAGCTCTTTTGGTCAGATGCTTCTTTCTGTGTCTCAAGCTTTCCTCCTTTCTTTCTTACTGTTCACCGCTCTCCTGCCATGGAGCTCTGGCAATGCAGAATATTAAGTTATTCATCTTTGTATTACATCTTTAAATTCACCTTGATCAACTAAATCCTGGCTTCAGTTTGCTCCATACAGCCTTCTGAGGACACACTGTTAAAAGTTCTTATGTTGTAAGAAAGAGAAATATGAAATGCCAAAACCTTACTAATTCACAGCTATCCTTTCTTTGCAAGCATCATGTAAGGAGCAGTAAGAACCAATGAAACAGGGAACTGTGTTGTCTACTCCTGCCATGACACAGGGATAAACGTGTTGAGACCCCTTTTTATTTCAGAAGAGCTGCAGTCAAGGCATGTTTGCTTGCTAATATTCAGTAGCTCTCTTCCAGCTAGCTCACTTCATATTATACTGCCTTGGGGAAAGAGGCTTGAAAATATCGTTAACAAATAGTCAGGAATTCTTGAACATGGGTCTGAACCCACAGACCAATTCATGAGAAGATTCCCATTGAATTCTCTGGAAATTAGATCCAGCCGAATGTGGACAAATACTATCTTTAGCTGTAAAAATTTAGATCAAAATAGGAAGGAGGCGAATATGTTACAAGAAATAACAGAAATAGTGTCACATGAAGCTTAATCCCGAAGAGGGCTAAGGGGCAGACTCCAGGACCAATGACTAATACTGCAAGATTCACCATTGTTTTGCTCAGTGGAAAAGGGCAGATATTAATTTTGTGTTCTGTTTTAAACAAAACTGACTACTTTCTAGTATCTAATTTGAAACCTGATTTTAAAGGGACCTGGATGACAGCATTTGCTGATGCCTTTCAAAGACGGCCAGATGATATTCTCATGAACTTCGTCTTTGAAAAGCAAGCCAATAACAGTATGTTGAAAGTTGTATGATCCAGGAAGTAGAGGTCCATTCTGTAGTTACTAATTTACACATAGAATTTATTTCGCAGACAAAACTAAAATATATTTTTTCCATTCTAGTGCCCAAACCCTTGAGATCTGAGTCCAGAAAGGTAGAAAACTAAAGATGTTGTAGTCCCTCACGACTTCTTTTGCTGTTTCGCTTCACGATGTCTGCAAGTGGTTTCTGAATTTTATTTCCATTCTAAATTTCATTCTACTTTATACTTGATTAAATCATATGATTGCTCTTGCTGTCATATCTGTGATATGATCGCCTCTGGACTGGAAAAGTCCGGGAGTTGATAACCACCTTATTGTATTCACACTGTATTTCTTACCATAGTATTCGAGCATTTCACAGCCTCTATCCTCTCAAAACCTGTAAGTGATCAGGTTATACTTTAAGCCTCATTTAAGATCAGAGAAAGAAGATACTGCACTGTGTCTCATCTATTTTATTGTGACCTGCTGATAGACAGAGTATCTTTTTCCATTTCTGGCTATCTTCTGTTCTTTGAGCTGTATGCTTTTAATGAAATAGATAAAAGGCATGCACTACTTTCTTTGTAATGCAGATGAAATTTCATGTTCAACCTTGTTGAAAAGATTATGGTGGTGGCTAGATATAGCAGATCAAATTAATTTCCAATCCAACGCCACAGGAACCAAATTTGAGTGAGTTTATTTGAGTGTGTGTATCTGCACATGTATATTTTATGTATATAATGTATGTATTTGGGGCCATAATGAAACGTAAGTTCTGGCTCACTGTGGTTTCTCTGTATCCCTGCCAGGCATACTAATGCTTCACCTTCTGCAATCAGAGCATTTCTCAGGACTCTCAATAAAGTAGCATATTTGTATGCAAAGTCATTGAGAGCTGCCAACATCATGATGACATGATTCATCGTTTTTGCTGATTCTCAAGGCGTTTTTTGCATAAAGAAGCCTTTGAGAACTGACCAGAACCTCATTCTTCCTTTCAGGGCTGGCTGTCAGGCCACTGCAGACAGCTTTTGTGTTCGCTAAGCTGATTTCTTTCACAGGGTAAAGTTCCCACTGGGGGAAGTGGTTGCCAGGAGACGTAAAACAGCTACAGCAGGATGCAACTCTGCACTTTGCTTTGACACTAAGAGTGCAGGTGAAAGCACTGCTAGTTACACCTGATGGATGGTTTTATGATCAAGTTCTAAACCTTAAGAAACAGCCTTTTTTTAGTTCTTTTTTGGGTTTGGGGTGAGGTTTTTTTTGGTACTTTAAGCAAAGAAGAGAGCATGTTGAGCATAAGACCCTCTTCCATTGTTAACGCCATAAAAGCTGAATGTTCACAGCACTGCGGCATGTTTTACAATAGCGCTGTGTCTGTTGGTGCTTCCTGTTTACTGCTGGAAGGGGCATTCTCCGGTGGCCCAGCCGCCTGTCCCCGCTGCACCCCTCATCTTTTATTGGGCAGTTATTCTTCCACTATAGCCTTTCTTCAGCTGGGGCAATTGCTTGCTTTTCAGTACGTGTGGGATTATGCTTTATTATGTGAACTTTGGTGGTGATGAAAATGGGCAGATTGATAACCCTGAAATCCTCTCTTCAAGTACATTTACGGAGGAGGCAGTGTAAATTCTTTCAGCCTGATCAATCAGAATGCTCTTTCTTGGAAAGTCAGTTCTGTACACTCATATAAAGCTGCAAAATCCACCCTGTAAGTAACAGGTCGTTGTCCAGTTACCTTGGTACATAGCTCAGTAACCTGTTCTTGGTTAAAACATGTCTTCCCAGTCTGATCTTGACTTGAGAATGTCCACTGATATTTTTCCCACCTCCACAGTTTTTCCTGGTAGCTAGTTTCCTTAGTGAATCATACTTCCCATTAAAATGTGAATTTAATGTCTAAATTTGATTTCCCTGGCTTCAGTTCTCAGCCATCAGTCCTTGTTAAATCTTTCCTGCAAAAGATTATAGTGTCCTTTAGAAAATCTGGTACTTTTTCTTTGTGAAGTTATTTATATACTGTGATCAATCCTTCTCCCAAGTTTCTTTCTGATAATCTAGGCAGACTGGGCTTTTTAAGTGCCTCATGGAAAGGCGCCTTAAATCAGGCTTTTTATCCTTGTTGTATACACTTTCTAATTTTTCAGGATACTTTAACAACCTGCATCTGAGAAATACAAACAGCATGCCAGTATAGTCTGCCATATACAGAAGTAAAATTATTTCCCCACTGTGATTCATTTCCCTTGTGTTGATATGTGTTGTGATTTGAATTTTCTTGCCCAGTAACATGCTAAGAGGTCAGCTTTCTGTTCAGTATGAACATAAATCCTTTTCAGAGTAAGCAATCTTCCAGATACAATCTGTAGGTCAGGCCTATCTTTCTTATTCTTATTTAATGTGCTCTTTATTGTGATTGAGTAATAGTTCTTTCATCAGTGTTCCTCATTGCTTACTCAAATGACCTCTGTTTTTAGCAATCTTACATCTACACAGTTGTCTTTATTACCCATACTTGTGATTTCCTCAGAGAAATAACATCAGGTTTATTTAACAAGCCACTATTGTCATAAAAGTATATTGACTAACATGAACTACATTACAGCCGTTATCAACAGAGTCTTGCACCTGCTTTTGTACTGGTGACTAGATCAGATTGACTGTCTGGCTTAGAGAGCCAGTTACTCCTTTTGAAAACCAGTGCCTCAGGGAGCGATGCAAACAGCGTTCATGCCTGCAGACTCCTTCGCATCTCTGCTAACACTGGCAGCAGCTGTGACAATGAACTGAGGTCACCAAAACCCTCCCGTGAAGCTTCTCAAAGAGCCCTTTAGTTTTAGTGACATGCAGGCAACATTACTCAGGAGTAGCTAGTTTTAAACTAGCAACCTGGAGCTCACGGTTTCTGTAGCCCATTAACAAACTTCTAAGCCAATCAAACCTTTCTAGAGGGGATTTGGAGGAGTCACTCCTTTAACGCTGTGGAGAATGGCATGTACATCCCTAGCACATGTGGGAAAATACGCTCCTGAAACCTGTTTGTTTGAAGAAGATTGCGGGTTAGAATTTGCTTTATGGAATTAAGTTGCTGAAAATGCTTCTGCTTAACTTCGTAATCCATTCAACAGGAATCAGTTGCATGTGCCCTGATTACATTTCATACATTGAAACGTATAATTCATCTGCTATGTGGAACAACGTTGTGGGAAAACTCTGAAAACAATATGGAAACGTTCCCTAGGCTGTACAGACA
Organism: Burhinus bistriatus; assembly: GCA_013397275.1. NCBI lineage: Eukaryota > Metazoa > Chordata > Aves > Charadriiformes > Burhinidae > Burhinus > Burhinus bistriatus. The sequence continues at coordinate 125,438 of VYXH01010720.1, read as the reverse complement.
TGTTAGGTGGCTATAAAACATTGACATTCTTCTTGAACAACTTTGATACCTGACACAGAAGGAACTCCTAAACATTTCTGCTGCACGTAGTTTTTTAAAGCAGTTAAAGAAGACAGTTTCCCAGACCCATGGGATATCAGAGATCTGGTTGCTTCGCTCTTCCTAGGTTACTGACAGGGAAAGTTTCCTTCAAAGTGCTGGTGTGAGTTGGTTAAATTGCAGATCCTTGTAGTTATCATGAGGTGCCATTTCTGACCTTCTTTGAGCTAGAGGAATCCTTACCTAACACACACAGACATCCTGAAGCACTGTGATAATGTGCACTTTATTCAAATAATCATTTCAGTTATCCAAGGAGAAGCTCTTCTTCTATTGCCCTAAATTCTTGATCAGGAATACAGAAAAAAAATTGCTGTGAGCTATACTTGGAATAGTTCAATAGATATATGTAGTTTTGGTTATGAATCGATGTCCTTTAGTGACTTAATCAGATGTGTCTCTTCAAAATAATTTGTGTTGGTTCCTTTTTTCCTGCGTGTGCGAAGTCAGACGATAAAACCCAGAACAAAGGCCACTGACATCAAACAGATCTTAGGTAGGGAAAAAGCTGCTCCTTAAAGCAACCCTCACAGTGGTTATACAAGAAATGTACCAGGCTCTGGTACTGCCACATGTCAAGCACCTCAGGAAGTTACTATCAGATGCATTTGTTTTCAGTAGGAACTGAAATTTATCTAAATTTTCGGGGACATCCATGGGACATCATCCATAGTACTGCCAAAGGGGTTAATTTCTTTCCCCCTTGGTGTAAAATATGTTCATCAGTGGTGACCTTTTTTTTGAAAAATAAAGTCCTTAACATAGGACTTAATAGTTACTGCCTCAAGCCCTGGTAAAACACCATAAGAATATCAAATATCTTTTAATTCTTAAAGGCTCTAACCTAACCTACCAGTTAAAAGCCAGGTTTCTAATTAGTTTGCTTGCTCTGTTGGTTTGGGCTTCTTGTTGTCAGAATATAGTGGGTATTTTAGTGTTTTTTATGTATTTTTGAGAGTTGACTCAAACCAAAATGAGCTCAATGTGAAACTCAGTACTGTGGCAGTCTGCTGCTTTGCTGTTTCACAAAGTTTGTTAATTTGTTGGCAAAATTATTACTCTGGAAGCAGCTGCAGGCAGCATTTGCATAGCAAATGACAATGCAAATCACAGAAATGGAGTACAAGGCAAGTCTGTTCCTGTGTTTGGGCAGTCGGAGACCAGAGTGCCCAGACACTAGGGAGAATGGTAATTTGCCTGGACAGTCTTCTAAAAAAAATAAATCACTATGCATGTGACAATGGACAAAACAATAATTCTGAAACCAATGCATGAAGCAACACAGCCATCGTCCTCTCCTTTTTTAATGATGGGATATTAAATTTTGTGACCAATTTATCATTAGATAACTATGTCAAGAGTATTCTTTCTCTTTCCTCTTTGCTGCTTTTGCTAGCTGAATTTTCCTGATCTGTTCAAAAACCTGTTTCAGATATTGATGAATGCCTTGAAGGTGGTTTGGGAACCTGTGGCCAAACCTGTATCAATGTTCCAGGGTCCTACATCTGCTCCTGTTTGCCTGGCTACACTTTGGGTATTGACAAATGGTCTTGCTATGTGAACGGTAAGGTCATTTTCTTTTTTAATGACTAAAAAAGAGCTTTAGAGATTTAGTTTGTATTCAAAGTGGGCCATGCTCATCTGGTCCCTATTGGACAGCAACTGGGGTGCTTTGGTTTGCTGATGGAAAAACTGCCTCTTCTACTGTGTAGGTAAGCAGCAAGGCCAAAAGCGGATGCCGCAGAAGAGTGATGGTGAAGAGTGGAAAGTATGGTGGTGGAAAGATGAATAAACATATAAAACCAAACAAATAAAACTAAACAATGACTTCCTGTTTAGTAGACATACTGTCTCTATGTGCTTGGAACTGCGAACTCTCTTATCCCATCCTTACTACTTCCAGGAAAACACAGCAGTACACAAGATTTTGCTACCTTTGCCTCTTTCAGTGTGTTGGCATTGATGTCTTTCCTGTGTGTTTAGGTTTTAGAGACAGTGCTGTGAAATCATAAGCAGGAAGCCCTTATTTTTGGTTTAGTCCATTGGCAGTTTCTTAATAAACATGAGTGCTACTGTGAGTTCTTTCTCTTGCTTGCTCTGTCCTGAGTGTATAAATTGATTTTTGAATGTGTAAGTTTCATTTAAATTTTAAAAATTTTTAGCCCTTCTAAGAGGAAAATATCAACAGTTATGGCCTTTGAATAACCTTCATTTTTTCCTCAACTGATGCTACCCAGGGAAAAAAAATCTAGTTGGATTTTATTGATTGGTTTAACCTTGTGTTTTATCTAGAGTATTGGGTGGGAGTGCTATGAAGTCCACCTCTCACCCCTCCACCTTGGTTTCCTGAATGTCTCCGTCAGCTCCTAGAATCATCGTTACTGACAGCAACATGTGACTCACAAAGATCCAAGCTGGATTTTTTGTAGCCCTGCGTATACATCTCTAGCCCCTTAAATAGAATTTTAATTTTTTTTTAATCAAATGTTTTGTAAACTCTTCACTTCTGAGCTGAAGAGAAGTGAAAACAAACATGTTATCACACAGTGATATATGTGCACAGGTATCTTTCAAAGAACAATCCTACCTTAATATTGGAGGACTTCAACTTTTTTAAAATTGTTACTAACATTTATAGCACCAATAGAAAGTGAGTGATGGCTCAGGAGCTACTGTGATGGACAAGGAACCCTTACGCTATGTATAAACCCTTCTGTAGGGGGTACACCAAGTGAAATACCCTCATGTTTTAGAGACAGGAAGCTCTTTGATGCAGGTGTTGTTTACCTGTTCATTCAACCACTGATAAAATTAAGGTCTAAATCTGACTGGTGGCTCTGCAATTAAAGTTAGATTTTTTTCAGTCCCTGTTCCATTTAAAGCCCTCATTCATGGGTGCCTAATAGGAAATTCAGAGTGGAAAGGACAAAAACAAAGTATATAAATGTTCTTGGTTGACTAGTTGGCAAAAATGCAGGCAGTACAGCTGTCAAATTCCTGAGATAAATCAACCTTGCTACACTTCACCGTTCTTTTACAATTGACGTAAAACAAGTCTTCATAGTTTAAATATTCTCACATGGGGTTGCTCAGTGCAAATAGCAGCAGAAAAAGGGAGTCACTAAAATCCTAGAAGCAGCTGTTATAACTGGGTGATAACTTAAAAACTTGAGATACAAACCAGTGTGTTGGGACAGAAACAGAGTACTGATCGTCTTCCTTGTGAACAGAAGAAAATTACACCTTGGGTGCTTGTCAGAACTTTCTGCCTAGCTTGATCTTCACTTGGAGAAAACAAAATTGGTCTCATTCCTCTGCTGTGAAAGGGGTTGAATCAAACAAACTTGCAACCATGATGAAGGTGGAGCATCTTGCTAAAGTTTGTAGAAGTGATGTCTGTTGAGTTTAAAGCCTCAGGTTTCATGCTAATAGTAAAGATACTTAGCTAAAAGGTTGAAAAACTGGTTAATAAAACCAGTTTAATTTTCAAATAGTTTATGTGCAAGAAAACTGATGATAGTTCATCTTTGATGACATCCATCCCTGATAAATGAAGAGTTGCTCTGCATGGCAGGAAGATCAGTTCAACAAGTGATTAGACAGGCTTGAAAGCTGTCATTCTGTTGGAATATATCAGTAATTGCGTTTCAAAGTCACTTGGTTAGAGCATTAGTTGTACGCTGTGATCTGTTGTTTCAAGCAACCATGTTTTAAATCCCCACCATTACCACCACAATGGGCTTTCTTCCTTGAATGTTGTTTTAGTGGTAAATTAAAGACTAGGCTGTATACCCCCAAATTTTTGTTTATTTATTTTTTTAATTAGAAAAAAACATCTCTTCTTGACATGAAGGCTAAAATGTGGCTGGTTACAAAATAAATAATTTCCTCTGCTCCACACTTGATAGACAGCCATAATATTCAAATTGCCTAAATGAAAACCATTGTGGTTTGGAAATGCAGTTAAGGTTCCTTGTGCAACCTTAACCCTGCCCTATGATGATACCCTAAAAATAGCAAAGAGGACTTGATAAAACTGGGTTAGTGTAATCTACAGCCCCAACCATTATGTCCTATTAATTGTACTTCCATATTTATCACAGTACCATGGTTTCAAGGTTGCATGAAGTCTATTTGGACCATCCTAGTTGCCTATCACTTTCAACCTTAATTGGATTTCTAGAGTTTGGGGCATAATTGGAACATCTTTCATTTTAACATATTTTATGTTAAGTCACTGATAACGCTCTTACCCTTCACTCAGTATGAATACAGTTTTTGTTCTGTAAGCTGTTGAGCTGTAGGAGTTTTAAGTACAGGTCTTTTGGTTTCCTTTGGCCCTCTGCATCACAAGAAATGTCCACAGTCTCTAGCTTCTTCCTTTGCCCTGACTTGGTATCTTCATTTTCCTTGTTTGGGTGGTTAAAGTGAGACTCCAGACCACCTCTCTGTGATAAATTCTTGCTATAGCACAATAGTTGGGAGTGTTCTTCACCTTGGAGATGCATCCATGGCATAATTCTTCCAACCTCTGTTGGCATGCATGTAATGGTTCTTCTAAACTCTGCTTAGGCTGTAGGATTTGGGATTAGTGGTAACAACCACTGCAATCTCAGTTTCATGACTCAGATTTCTTTACCTAATTTTCAGCGTTAAATGTGAAAGGACTATTACATTTATAACTTATTGGTTCTCTGTGATATGCCTGGAAAGTTATAACTAAAATACGAGAGAGATGGTTAGTTCCTGAACTTTCGCTTTGGCTAGTATAATACTGATGACCACTTAATGCAGCAAAAGTGCAATGTTTATCTATTAATTGGTCTCTCTTTGTTTTGTTCACACCAGATCCTGCACCGTTCCTACTTTTTAGCCATGGAAATGCCATCTTTAGAATTGACACTGAAGGGACCAATCATGAAAGATTGGTGGCTGATACTGGTCAGTCAACGCTTATGGATTTTCATTATACAGAAGAGAAAGTGTATTGGGTAGACTCTGAAAGACGACTACTTCAAAGAATTCACCTGAATGGCACAAAACGAGAGGTAAAGTAATCGGTTCTCTGGAACTCTCCAAGTTAATGGGCATAAAACCCTCTATGGAAACCATCTGTTCTTTAGGTACAATTCTGCCATTCCTGTTCATTGATAGTGCTTCAGAAGTATTAAATAGTTTTTGCTGTTGTGACGGTTATTGTCCTGAGTCTAGGCTGTTATACTGGCATTCACAGTACATTCAGTATTTTCTGTGGATCAGGTGAAGGGGAGTTAAAAATGAAAGAGAGGAAATTCAAACAAACTAAAGCTTTGAAGACAATAATATTTCTATCAGTTTTAAATTAATCCCTGGCGTTATGGGAGTTTGTCTTTGAGATTATTGTAACTCAAACGGGCACAAATGCTATGAGAAGAATGTGCTTGAATTCCTACTCATTTTTTCTCAAATCTTTTATTGGTTTCTATGGTTGCATAAATGCTTCTTTTAGCACTTCATCCTTTGTTCAGAAAAAGCTGTGCAGTTCATTGCATCTGGCTGATTAAGAAGGGCAGACAGGCTCTTGTGGCTGAACTTCAATGCTGTGAGAGCCTTCTTTTGTTTGAGAGAGATTGCCAATGTTTCTTTACTCGTGTGGAGTCTTCACTGATGTATTTTATGCTGATTTTTAAGGATCAGGGTCCAGCAGCTGTGTGTTAGGAAGTCTTCCATCTGTAGCAGTACGGGTCTGGGTGCTTCATAGTGTGCCAAATGCAAGAAGTTGTAGCAAAAAGGTTAGTCCAGTGTATTTCTCATGGAGGAGAGTTTCCCCTTTTGCAGTGGGTCACTCAATTCAGAAGGGGTATGTGTAAGTACAAAGACCAAATGAAAGTGATTAAAGAATAAGAAAGAGAAATAACTACAGGTCTGAGAGAAAATGAAGCAAGCAAAGGAATGAAATGGGGAGCTTCAGACTGGCACTCTAGTCCCTATATTGAAAGTCAAGTTTAGGGTAATCATTAGAATGCTTCTTGTTGTCAACTTTTTTTTTGTTCACAGAGACTATGTTACATAGACAAAGGCATTTCAGGATTTGCTATTGACTGGATAAATCAAGACATTCTCTGGGCCAACAGACAGAAAGCAACCATAGAAGCGACAGACATGAATGGGAAGAAACGCCGAGTTCTTCTAAGAGATGTTGGTCGTCCCACAAGGATTACTGTTGATGCTGAGCAAAGGTAATTTTAACTAGGTTAGTAATTCCATTGAAATGGACTCAAGATATGCAAAGTACTATGATTGCAGTTTATAGGCTGCTGGGCTAGTCTGTGCAGAGTGTATTATCTGTAGTCCAATACCTCCTTGAACTTTGACAAAAGAGGATAAAGGATTAATAGACATGTACGAGATAAACAGAGAAGTGTGTGAGAAAAGCCCACTGAAGTCTTATGCAGAATCTATACCTCTTGGTCATCAGGGAGAATTTTACTACTGAGGGGAGCTGAGGGAAAAGAGGCATTGCTGGCCCTTTCTCATAGACAGCAAAATTTCAGGGCAGCAGAATGCAGGATTGGAAGAGCAAGGGGAAAGATGCCTGCAAATGCTGGGAGTCTCTTGCGCTCCAAACCTGGCACACTTAGAATATAAATTGGTATGTTTTCTGAAAAAAGGGCTAAGCTTACAGTTTTGCTCCCGTTTCCCTTGCCTCTTTGTCAGTTGCTCTGAATATCCATTCTGAATCTACGGTTACTACTTTGTGTCACTAGTAATTTGGTCTTCATAAAGATACTTCTTTCAACTTCAAGCCATTTACACTGAGAAACATGCTCATGTAAGAGATTTGGCCTCCTCAAGAGTTATCGATATGAATTGTCACAGTGGTCTCTCCATGCTGATTTCTCTTTACACATAAACCTCTTCCATTAAAGTTGCAAAAATAAAAGCTTGAGGAGACTTTGAGATGTTTCTGGTTTGTACAGCAAAAGCATGTTTTTGTTGCCACTTTTGATTTACAGTAAAGTTGCTCAGCAGTACGTGAAAGTATTTTAATATTAAGGCTTATGTGTCCTTTCCTAGTATGTTTATTCACAAACCAATCTTCTGATGTTGGTAGCATTACTAGTATTGTTTGGAGTCTTGTTATTTGGGTAGGATTTAAAGGTCTGAACATCAGCCTGGTTTTTTTTCTGATTTGCTTTTGAGTGTAGTATTTACTAATCTTGGAAACATTCCCAAGTCCTCAAACTATCAAATGCCATCGAAATACATGTTACAAATGGCATTATAGGGATATATTTGCTGAACTTAGGCAAAAGTCTGGGGAGACTTAAGTGCGTATATTCACCTAAGAGTGATTCACCATGCATAAAAGCTGTACTCACGTGTTTACAGGGAGGCCAGTCAGCCAGTAATAAACTGTAAAGAAAGCAGACTCCAAGAAGTCTAACATAATTTTTATACCCTATGGAAATTTGCTTGTATGAAAACTCTGAGGACTTTATTTTTAATCTGAAGTGAATTAAAACTCCCAGTGTGTTTACATGCACAGACATAAACATGAACTAAATTTGATATGAACAATGTCTTCCTTCAAAAGTGTGCAACTCTTAAGTAATGAAGGTCAGTGTGATACCCTAATAATAGAGTTTTTCTCAAAAGATGTGTCTGGATATTAGCAGTGATAGGATTATTTTAGTAGTACTAATATAACTTGCTGTAAGATTGATTTAATTTTTTAATGGTGTTTAGAAATGTCAAAAAATAAGGAATAAGACTAAAGAAAAATAGAGAGCAAATACAGTAAAGACTGGCAATTACTCAAGCTGGTTTCTAATCTTCATTCTTCTTCTGTCCTCCTATTTGTTCATATCCTATCCTGTCCCTACACTGATATGCAAAAGTTGTGCGTAGAGACTGTAAACACATTGGTTTCTTAGTTTCCTTGTCTGTAAAAAGTGCGATAGAAATGCAAAAAGATACTAATAAAGTGTTTAAAAATAGCAGTATAAAATTGGGCTGTCCTTCTGGAAATGTTTTCCCCTATACGTTAATAACCTATGATAACTGTAGACTATGTAACAGTGAGGAAAAGCCGTGAGGCAGGGGCTGATTCTTCCTACTGGTTTAGTATAGTCCCTTGCCAGTAAGATCTAATCCATTTGCGGGTTTTTAACAAATGATTAAGATAAACATAGTAAAGCTGTCTTTATTCTACATTGTTTTGCATATATAAATTCTGCAGTTTTGTGAAGGCAGGCAAAATGATGATGCTTCTTGAAATTTTTGTGCATAAGAAACAGAAGCAAAGAATCTAAACCCAAACATTAAAAAATAAAATATACGTAAACGAGGGATAACTTGCTGTTTTGGAAGAACTGTTGTTAACCTTAGTCACAACAGTAAATCTGGGTTCTGATCCATGAATAACTTGACATATAAGTAGTTTCAGTGCATAACTCTTTTGAGCATTGGAGCTGTATTTCGACTGTGTCTTAATTTAATACCAGCATAGTCTGGTTGCTATAACCAGCAGGAAGGTAGAAAGAAATGAGAACAATAATAGAAATGGTATTTTTAAGTTTAGCACTTAAGTGATGTGTTCAACTGGAGTTTCTGGAGATAGATTCCTGCCCAGAGGCAGAAGGCAATGTGTATCTGCCTCATAGATGTGCTTTTCCCCAAGTTTGCAGGAGTTCCCCATAGATTTGAGAGATTATTCCAGTTTCCTTCTCTGACTGCATGGCTGAACAAAGCAGAGGCACAGACAATAGAGCTTCATGGTTAAGCTGGGCTGATTCCTGCTTGACCTACATGAGCGAAATTTCTAGTATCTCGTTGCTTTCTGAACAGAGTCATACAGTCTCTGATAGAAACATATTTATAAAAATAAGAAAACAACTGTAACAAAACTTTAGTGGTAACATTGCTTCTGTTAAACAGACAATGCTTTGTTGTCATTTCCATTCTTAATAGAGCTATATTAAGGGGGGATGTATATGGGGCTTTCCTGAAATAGGTGAGTATGTATTAAGGAAGTTCTTTGCTTTATTATTAGTTTTGGTTCTCAAAACACTATGGTAAGACTGAAAAATTCTGTATACAGGAGCAACTAAACAAGGAGTGTGTAGCAGTGATGTGATCTTGTAAACATGAGGTTTGGGTGTGGTTTGTTGTTTTTTTCAAAACATGCCTCTCTTTTCTGCAGGTTATTATTTTGGTCTTCAGATGGTACAGTTTCCAGCATACACCGAGTGTCCCTTAGTGGAAGTGATGTGAGAAATGTTTTAAGGACCACAGAAAAAATAAAGGCTGTCTCACTGGATTTGGTTGACACAAGGCTCTACTGGATCCAACATGACCATGGGAAAGAGATTTCCCATATTGGATCATGTGACTATGATGGCAGAGCTGTTCATTTGCTCAAAAATTCTGTCCGGTGAGTTTTCCTGAGCTTGTCAGAAATAAAACACTCACATCCTGGGGATGCAGTTAAGCTCTCTTCCTCATTCTCCCTTTTATTTTGTCAGTTCATAACACAATAAGGAGTATAAAGTGTAGTGGAAATGGCTTGTAACTGTAAATCTAATACTACTGATAGGAAAATGGAAAAAAGTCCCTGCTCTAAGGGTAATGCTGCCACTCTACTCTCCATCTTCCAAGCTTTTAGCAAATGATAACTACTTAATCCTTAGAAATCCTCCCTGAGTATTTATTAGTGGCCCTTTTCTGCAGATAGAGAAGCCAAAAGCAAAGAGATTAAATGATTTGTCCAAGGTCACAGTGGGTGAGCTCAGGTGTCTGAGCTGTGCTCAAGAGACTGAGCGAGATCAGGTCTTTCCTATCCCCCTCTAAGCCTGTTGTCCCCCATAGCTGCCAGGCAGGGAGGCTCGGATAACCCCTTGTGCTCAGGCTCTCCAGCAAGCATCAGCACATGTGTTGAAAACTGTCCAACGCAACAGGCTTGTTCCCCTCTCCTCCCCGGTGCCAGGGCTGAGAACGTCTGAGGGGTCTGTTAGACCCAAGTGCTTTTCAATATCGTCAATATTTGGCCTTCATGCTTTGCAGTGGTACAGGTGCTCCATGGGGCATGTTTTCTGTGAGGTACTCAGGAAAAGGTTACCCTATATCACTGCAGATTCTGTCAGTGTGGCGGGATAGGCATATGTGTAATAGGGATTGCCAACTGCAAAATGAGAAAAATACATGGTTTCACTGGCCTGCTGATTTAAATATGCAGCACACCATTTGCATATGACAAACACAAAGCTGGTTTCTCCCTATATTGCCAGCTGTCACACTGGATTTTTTGTTACACTTTTCCCCTTTCTCCCTCAAGTTGGCTGGTGTTTACTAGGGCATCAACACTTTCCCTTTGAACCTGGATGAAATGAATTCTCCTTTTCCACCTGGAATATATACTGGAAAGTGGAGGCCAAAAATCCTTCTTCCAGTGTCTTTTTCTGCTTTCGCTCTTATTTAAAACTGGGCCCTTTTGTGATTCCTGCTGGCTACCATAACTGACCAGCGAATGGAAACCAAATTCCTGTGATAGAAGAAGCAGCAAGATGGATTTTAGGAACGCCCTACTCCTACATCTCTGTCTCTACGCTGATTTTCTGGGACAGTGAGAAGCATCAGAGCAGGCACTGGAAAATGGGAAATGGAGGAACTTGTTTGGCCTAACAAAGCAAGTGTCCATTTTAGTTGCTGCATTCTCCAGAAGCAGGTTGATACCTAGGCTTTCTCCATCAATTGAGTCAGTCCTGAGCAACAGCTCATATAACCTGTGAGAAATGCAGGTTATCCACTTTGCATCTATTTCTTGCAAATCTGCAGGATTCTGGGTGCTGGAGTATTTGGGAATGTCTCTGGCACCTCATCTGATTTTCATATGTATGAGATAATTGAAGACATATATATGAATACAAAGAAAGGTTATTTACAGTGAACTTGGCTGTACTAGATGCTCAGAAAATGTATGAGTGAGTAAATATATAGGGATCAGGTAATGTGACACTTAGTGTTATCTTCTCTTTGTTGTAGACATCAATTGCTTGGTATGTCTCTTTTTGCTGAGCACCTGTACTATTCAGAGTTGAAATCTGGTATGATATGGAGAGCCAACAAGTATACTGGAAAAGTTGTAGTCACAATTAGCCTGAAGCCATCATTTTTTCCACCAGTGGAGATAATATTGGTGCATCCGTTTAAACAGCCAGGTGCAAGAACAGATTCTCAGGATTTCGGTAAGTAAACTGTAATGGTACAGTTGTATGTGTGAGAATAATAATGTCATACACTCTGATTTTTCACAGTAATAATTTTCTTTGGCAAAATTCCAGACCTTGGTGAAGCCAAGAAAAAAAGTTTCCTTTAACTTCAGTGATTCACAGTTCCACTTGGTGTGTGTAACTCCAGCTGGAGTATCAGGCTGGAAGTGTGCTAAGCATGAACTGCTCATTTCATTATTCGGAATACACATGCAGATAAATGGGATTTTCTCCTTTTCTTCCATTTGTTTACACAATGATATTCCTGCTAAATGCACAAAGCATACAGCCTTTTGATCTTCCATGTAGATTACCTTCATCAAATGTCTGCTCCCTTCTGGAAGTTTTAGTTTAATGTGCATCTAAACACCTCTGATTATTATGGTACTGAAGGATTTTAAATGTGTAGTATGTCCTACAAGTGATACTGTGGACGTCTCAGCTTTGCTGTGAAATGGCTGGATTAAGAGTCAGCCTGTTTTAGACAGACTTGAAGTTGTCATAATAACTATGAAATAACAGCCTTGGGTCTCTTCGACATCAATTGCAGCCTACAGTATGAGGTGGCCATGTCACTGCCTTTCACTGTGGATCAGAAAATGAAGGTAGTTGACTATGGATAGCTCACCCTCCTTGAGGATTCCTGCTGAGGCAGAAGGAAGTGAGGGATGTCCAGGGGAAATAATGTCTTGTTCTCTGATCTCTGAAAAGCAGACATAGAGTATTCTTGCTTTAATGGAATAGCTTTTGTCACCAGTTTTGCTTGGATACGAACAACTGAGCAAACAGCATAGAGGCATTTGTGTGTCGAGCAACGGTTGCAGAACTCCCAAGGGAAGGTGGCCAGGGGTTCCCAGAGGTATAGGTGGTATAAAGACATGAGGAGAAAGTAGCGTTTGTTCATATGAGCAAAAATGAAACTGTAAATTGGTGATTGGTGACAGCCAACATGGCTTCACTAAGGTCAAATCATGCCTGACAAATCTGGCAGCCTTCTACGACAGCGTTACAGTGTTGGTGGATAAGGGAAGAGCAACTGACATCATCTACCTGGAATTGTGTAAAGCATTTGACACTGTCCCACATGACATCCTTCTCTAAATTGGAGAGACATGGATTTGACGGATGGACCACTCAGTGGATAAGGAACTGGCTGGATGGTCACACTCAAAGAGTTGCGGTCAACAGCTCAATGTCCAAGTGGCGACCAGTCACGNCTGGAGCCCCCAATGTAAGAAGGACATGGACCTGTTGGAGCGAGTCCAGAGGAGGGCCACAAAGATGCTCAGAGGACTGGAGCACCTCCCTGTGAAGACAGGCTGAGAGAGCTGGTGTTGTTCAGCCTGGAGAAGAGAAGGCTCCGGGGAGTGGAGCCTTATAGCGACATTCCAGTACTTAAAGGAGGCATGCAGGAAAGATGGGGAGAGACTCTTTACCAGGGATTGTAGTGATAGGATGAGGGGTAACAGTTTTATACTGAAAGAAGGTAGATTTAGATTAGATATTAGGAAGAAATTCTTTACTGTGAGGGTGGTGAGACACTGGAGCAGGTTGCCAGGGGAAGTTATGGAGGCCCCATCTCTGGAAGTGTTCAAGGCCAGATTGGATGGGGCTTTGAGCAACCTGGTCTGGTGGAAGGTGTTCCTGCCCATGGCACAGGGGTTGGAACTAGGTGGTCTTCAAGGTCCCTTCCAACTCCAGGCATTCTATGATTCCAAATATCTCTTGAACCATTTCTAAATACCTACTATAAAATTGGTGTTGTCTTTCTTCATGCCAACCAACATCTTTATACAGCACCATGCTATCTCTCCTTCCTGAAGCCTGATCTGAGTGGGAAAATCAAAATCTTCAAGGGAACTTTCCCCTTCAAATGCTTTGTTTGCAGTACAAAGAGCTGTTGACATGCAGAGTAATAAGTGTTCCTAGAAGTCAAGCTTGTACTTGTAAACACAGGAAGCCTCCATTCAGAAACTATGCCTGTTCTGTGCTTCCTTCGAGGAAAACAGTCAACTTGGCAAATTGGAAGCACTTCTTTCAACTGGTATGTTTGGTGCTTTCACACAGAGTAACTAGGGAAGGATACGTTTGTGGTGCAGACAGTGGCACGTCCACACATCTCAGGGTTGTTACAATGAGATTTGGAAGGTCTCATGAGGCCTCCTTGGGTGTCTGTCACCATGTCTGCATACGCATAAAGATGGCGAGGAAGAAAAAATGACCAAGAAAAGTAGTTCATAGATAGTGGTCTCTTGAACCTCAGTAGCTATTTGGTTGTGTTACATATGTCCTCTCAACAAGAGTGTAGTGTAATTTAATTGACTATGGGCACCTAGCTTTTATTCTTCTCTCAGAAGATTAACTCCCCTTCTTCCACCAGAACATGCTGCTTTCTGGTGTTTCTCTTTCCAGTGGAAAGAGGGTTTCCCCACCTTTATTAATAAATAAACTACCAGCGTTTTTAAATGCCTTGCAATATATAACCCTGTATTTCCAACATGTTTAGTAAATTTTTGTATGACAGTAAGTGTTGTCAGCAGTAGGCGCTTTTTTTATTCCAAATACTTTCTTGTAAAAATGTTTGGGATGTGATGGAGTAGAAAGAAGCTTAACAGGCTGAATCCAGATGAACCTTTTGGACTTTGCGTGTACATTGCTTGGCTTATCCAGTGCAAGAACTGGGATGAAAGGAGGACTAATGAGCCTGGAGTACAAATGAGATTTATAGCTGATCTTACAACAGAGAAACCTGGAGATAAAAGCATACCTAGACTAATTGGATGCTCTGTACAAGCTAAGAAAGTGTATGTTGCAATGTAGTGTCAGCTGTGAATTATCAGACCTTCTTTAAAGCAGATAGCGAGTGAGTTCCTTCAGATGAAAAGAGAACTGACGAGAAGTGCTCAGCTGACATGATTTGATTTTTTACTGGAATTTGGATTATTCACTTTACTACTTAAATTCTTCATTTCCCCTCTTCCCTTTCTTTTTCAAAAGACGTTCCTAGGTTGGTCAGTGCCAACAAGTACAGAGAAGAGCATTAATTCAGCTACGAGTTTGCTATAACCCCACACAACAACTTTAATACTGCAGTATTTGGAAGATGGCCTCTAATTTACCTCAGCTCTCTTTGACAGCTAACCCTAGATCTGATGACAGTATGTGTATTTATAAATGCCTGCTGGAATGTTCACATTTTTATTAATGGCTCATAAAATATCTTAATTACCTTGAAATCTCAAAGGCTCCCTCTGGAATTTTTTTAAAGTATCTTCTCCAGCAGATTAATGATATTCAGTACACTCAG
>VYXH01010720.1:71164-110732 GCA_013397275.1 Burhinus bistriatus | reverse complement strand
TTAATGATATTCAGTTCACTCAGGGTTTTTTTTTTTTTTTTTTTTGAGGAATTGTGTTGTGTTTCTTTCCAATGTAAGATAGCAGCATCAGGCTGTTATCTGAGAACACCCACTTCCATGCAAGAGAGGTGATGGCAGGGAAAAAAAACACAAAACCCAAGCAAACTAGAAAGTATGTATGTAATCATTGTTCTTCCGGAAAAGGTTACCTTAAAAACATTGTGATTCGTAATTTAATCACCATTCACTTTAAGTTTAGAAATGTGATTTTTTTTTAAAAAAAATTTTTTTTACATATTGACTTGGCAATATCAAGTTCTAATAATTATTCATTTAAAAAAGAATATCTTCTTGAGATTGCCCAGATGGCAAAATTATTGCTTCTGTTATTTTTCCTGTAATTCCCGGGTGTCTTAGGTCTCATTAGACCAGTAATGGTACAAGCAAGGGGCAAAAATCCAGCACCAGTGATAAGCCTAAGATGTGGACTTGCTTCTGTTTTGTATTGTTTTGTGATTGCATATACTTGCACTCTTGTCATTCTAATGATTCTGTATTTGAAGATTAGACACCACACTACTGTGTGTTCCTGGTTCAGTTGCAGTAGGGACAACTCTAACCACTCCAATAGCCTATGATGTCAGCCAAGCTGAAGTTTGTGTCTGGGAAACTATTTCAGTCTTTTACAGATATGAGCTGTCGTTCCAACAAATGGCCAGTATTTTCTCTGTTGTGACTAGCAGAAGACTAAATGTCGAACTTAAATATTATGCTGCTATCTATGTCTTGGAATTTAGAGGGTGAATTGGGAATAGCACAAGAAAATTGTTCACATACAAATTTCTTTGTATGAGCCCATGATTTCTTATATGTTACACAGAATGCACAGGGAAAAGACAGTGTTATGTGTGGGTGGCTGCATACCCACATTCAGTAGCAGCAGTTCAGCTATTCTTAGCTTGGGAAAGGGGCAAGCAACCCCAGAAGAAGATTAGGAAGATTAAAACAAAAATAATAGTTTAGGAGACAAAAATAAAACTTGAGTGTTGCATATCTGTGAAAGCTCTAAAAGATAGCTGAGCACAGACACTAGGCTCTGCAAATCCTTCCCATGAAAGAAGGATCCTTGAATACCTGTCTACCTTTTCCTGCGAAGCATGAGAAGTAAGAAGGCTTCTGGGGACTGTTGGGTACTTTTTTCTGCTTCCTTTGAAGAAAATTTGAACGTATCTTGTTGGGCATCCAAAACATTCCGAGTTTTAAATCTGAATTCAAGATTTATAATGCTTGTATTTCTCATAGTCAGAAACCGGGATCCACTCCAGTACAAAGATTCTCTAGACTGTGCTAACACTTTTTGTCCAAATGAAACATAGGGTCATTACGAACTGTCCAGCTATTTTTTTTTTGTTGTTAAATAACATGAGACTTGAGCACTGCTTTGTGCTAACAATTTCCAGTGTTTGTATGCTCTCTCTCTTTCTTGTTGAAATCTTTCTTCTCTCTTTTTGTGTGTGTGTGCTCGCTCTCTGTCACTGTCTTCTTTCTGAGTGTTTTATAGAGCCTGGTAACACAGAATACTGTGCAGGACTGGTGGCATATGGAGCTACACAGGGCTTTCCCTTTCATGGTCGCTATAGGTATGCACCCAAACCAAACAATCCCCTGCTTCAGGCTCTCTCTAGATCTGCTTGTGCTGACATGGAGCTAGAAATGATCATGTGCACAGATCTACTCTTAGTCTTCCAAGTAGTCTTAGTCTTCATTTTTATAGTGACTTTTTGGCCTGATTTTACCAACAGAAAATAATACAGGTTATTTTCTATTAATAAGTTCCTCAGGTTGAGTAAGTACCTGTTGAGAAGAAGACACATCACTGAGCATCTTTGCTCATAATAGTTTCTCCTTGAAGACTGATATGGTAAGAACTCTGTTACATTTACATTATATTTGTTCTTCCAGAAAAAGGAACCTGTGGTTTGAACAAAGAAAAATGCAGAAGAAGAATCTGCAGGCCAGACTCAAGGACTCATCGGTGTAAATGTTCTAGTGGCTTTATTTTAAGTCGAAATAAACAGTTTTGTGAAGGTAATACATGAATCTCCTGTCAGCTTTATTCCATCAGATGAAAAAATTCTTCCATTCTTGAGTATGAAAAAATACTCTGAGGTTTTAAAAATTCCAATTTTGCCATTTCAGTTTTGTGTCTTTTCATGTTCTGAAATAGTCTAAAAGGAGACCTATGAAAGTGTCACAAGTGCTACTCTTGCGAGAAATTTTGGTCTTAGCCTGAGTAGTTAAAGGAACTTCAGACAAGTAGACATGCTTATGGGTGCTTATTAAAATCAAAACAGACACCAAAGGTGACACATTGAAAAATCCTGCAACAAGATGGCTGTCTTAAGTCCCACTTTCAAAAAAGACATATGCTTCTAAAAGTTTTAATCTGGATTGTTTTAATAAAAATCTAACATTACTATTAATAATAGTTAACCTATCACTTTTAGAAGCATCTTTTTCACTACATGACTAGATTTGACCAGACATAAAGGCATCAAAATTCCTAGCTTACAGACCTGCCTGAGCAGCAGCCATCCAGTTGTCAGGAAGGTCACCAAGATTGCTTTCTGAATTTCAACTTCTAAACCACTTCTGTGTTTTGAGAATTTTACTTAAGCCATGTTGGAGCCAAATATTTTAAAATAATTTTTGTTTGAAGAAAGTGTCTAATGTAAATTTTTTGGGTGCACACAGGATTTAGCTGGCACTGGCATCTGTATGGGAAGGCATACCTTTGAAAGTCCTCTAGGCACCTATGCTGGACACATGCAGCCTCTGTAGGTTTTGCTAGAAGGTTTTTAAAGCTTATTTGATTAAGGTCTGCAAACTTCTTTTTTATCATTATTAGGACAAACATATTTTTGTAAAATGAATGAGAAAAAGAAGTACTCCTTGAAGACTGTTAGTTTGTTTCATTAATCTAATTACCTGGCACTGGTTGATGACATTATTCTGACACAACAAGTTCTTCTCTTGGCAGATATCAATGAATGTGGTTTCTGGAATCACGGCTGTACTTTGGGCTGTGTGAACATCCCCGGTTCCTATTATTGCACCTGCCCGAGAGGTTTTGTTCTTCTGCCTGACAGGAAAACCTGTCATGGTAAGTACCAGTAATTCCTAAACGCCTCGTGTATCATATTGGAGAGAATCCTCATTTAACACTGGAACCGCTGGAAGTTGTGTGTGTTGCGTTGCTCGCTTCCAATCCCTTATTACGTAAGTAGGATCAGCTTAAACCGAGTGAACCAAATGCCGATGGCGTGTTTAAGGAACTGCAAGTTACACGTGAATAATCGAGTGTGAGCCTCTTCAGGAGTGGGAAAAAAAAGAGTCAGGTCTCCAGAGAGACCTCTTTGCTCAGATTAGGCCCTGTGGCACATTGCAGGTGGATAAGCATTTGTATCTTTTTAAATGAGGTCTCTGAATTTGGCTCACCCTGTCTCACCTGCATAACAATTTGCACAGTCTCTGAACGAGCAGCTTACAGCATCATCTTTTTTCTCTTCTGATGAGGGTTGATAGCATTGCTAATGTGCATTAAATTAATGAAATTAAGTGCAAGTGCATCTGCTTACAATGAATAAGACACACGGAAGTATTCATAAAGTTGTTTATTCTGGGGGACTGCTGCACTTGTGGTGTTTGGTTTTTTTCTTTTATCAATTAAATTGTGTATAAGAAGTATGCCTGAGAGAACTTATCCATATAACATAGGTACATAAACCAGGAAGCTCTCTGAAGCTCGAAAAATGTGAATAAACAAAATGCAGAGAACACAGATAAGTGGAGGGGAAAAAACAAAGATCTGTCTGTCAGCAAGCTTCAAGGACCATATTTTAGTCACAGTAAGAGTCAAAGTGAAGGTTTTTGGTCTCCCTTTATGTAGCATTGTGTATATTCAGCCTACACATGAAGCCTTTCTAAAGTAAGTCTAGAACATAAAATATGAAATGCAACCAAGTTTTGAGGTCTTGAGATGTTCCCAGTCGCTTTTCTATTTTATAATGAGATGAAACTTAGGCATAAGCAAAGGATCCTTCTGCCTTGTTTTGGTGGAATCGAAACATCGATATACACCCCAAGTAGAAGTGCCAGTGCACACCAATGAGTTCAGTCTGGATCATGGCAGGATCAGGACCTAAGGTTTATTAAATATCACTGACAGAGTATCAAAGTCTAACAGACTTTAGCAGTCAGCCTGTCTATTTTAGACTTCCAAGAGTTACTTCTCCCTCTCTATTAAGAGAGAGCTAGGAGCAGGAATCAGTGACACAAACGTGGGGGTCCAGGGTGTGTGTGACAACTGCAGAAGGCAGCCAGATGTGACAGAAAACCTGTGGCAGTCCTGCAGCCAGAGGCAATTGGGAGGTGGGATATCCTTTTGTGTGCAAAACAACACTTAAGACACTGTGCAACTCAGTCCTACTCTGACTAGCTTGAGCTATATGCCTACATTTTGAGGTGCTCAAATTGGATAGAAAATAATGTTTTTCTAACGCAGGCTAGGGATGCAGCATGGACAGTATAACTCCTTAACTACTGCAGCACAAGGCAGATATGTCACCATCTACGCAACTTGAGAGAGAGAGAGAGAGAGATGCAAGGTGAGAAGTCCACATGCTGACCAGACATTTTGATGCTTTGTCCTCCAAGTCCTGTACAAAGCTCTTCGTCTAAAGCCACAAGCTCTAGTCCGAAAGAAACAAGATGAGTTTCTTGACTCTCTTCACTGTGCTTAAGGGGTTAGAATGATCCAGTCCAGAGCACAGTTGCCCTGGAGAAGCAATATTTGCAAGAGCTACACACCATTTAAGCCAGCGTATGCAGCTGATGCAAAGAAGCAGCTGTGGGAAACCTGCATTAGTCCAGTCTTCCAGCGGGTGTTGCCATATGGCACTAGAATTGGCATAAAGAGATGCAGCACTGCAATACAGAGGGTCGAAGGAGGATATCCTGTCTAATTGCGTTAAAGAAATACTCAAAAAAATGTTGGCACTCCAACAATTATAATGCAAAGTAAAGGAAAGCTATTGCCAGGTCCTCAGATGGTTTTGCCCCTACGGCTTCAGAAATTACCACTAAGGAACACAGCTGTATTTCTGGAAGGTTCACCTCCCGTTTTCCTTGATTCTAGCTCTGTTACCCTTGGAGTAGTAGGAAAATAGTTTTCCCTCGTTCTCTTCATGCTTTATACTTATTCTTTTGGTATAAATTCCTTGCAGTTTTCAAAACCTGATCCATTTTTGATGAAATGTAAAAAAAAGAAAGCTTTCTAAATTATTTCTGTTTTGATAACACCTCTTCATACAATTTTGGAAAATTTAAAGCTGATCAGTATAATGGCTTCGGGACCCAGTGATTTTGGCTTTCTCCTTTGCTATAATCAGGGGAGCGTGGGGAAAAAAAAAATTCGGAAAAAACACAAAACAAACCAAAACAAACCCCAGAAAGACCACAGAAGTGTTGTACTCTCAACATCACACTTTTTTTTTTCTTCTTTCTTTCCTTCCACTCTTTCTTTCCTTCCGCTCTTTCTTCCTCTGCTCTTTCCTCTGCTCTTTCCTGTCCTCTTTTGCTCTCTTGTTCTCTCTCTTTTTCTCTTTCTTTCTTGCTCTCTCTCTTTTTCTTCTGCTGTTTAAGAAACTGTTAACTTCCCTTTTGAGGGGATTAGTAAAAATTTTTACCACCGTCCAAGATTTTTCTTTTCCTCTTTAAATTACTGCAGAGCTAATTTCCTGTACAAGTAATGACACTGAATGTAGCCATGGTTGCCTTCAAACATCTAAAGGGCCTGTTTGCTTTTGTCCTGAAGGATCGGTACTCAAAGTGGATGGCAAAACATGCACGGGTAAGTAACATTTTTCTAGCTGCTGTGACTGCCAAACTCTGTTCTTAGCACTGAGAGCCAGAAGTGAATGATGGCATTTTACACTCATTTTGCACAGCTGTAAATGATTGTACAAGTTAGGAGGCAACGGAGTGTCAAGCTCTTTGACTGCTGACATGAGCAATATTCCTCTTGATTTTTAATAGGTGTTTCTTAGCAGCAACATCCAATGTTTGCAAGACAAATTCTTTTGGTTTCAGCACAGATCAATGCATCTCCCAGGTGTTTGTTGCAGGAGACATCTAAAAATTTATATTTGAGGGGAAATACAGGTAGAAAATTAGGGGTTGAAATCTGAAAATTACTTTATTGACATCATGCAACCCAGGTTCAGAGTCACTCTAATTTACAGCAATATCATCTAATTACCCACAAATGGAATTTTTGCAGTCAGAATATCTGAAGCTGCTACACCCACTAATCTGTCATTCCCCATTCCAGCAAGCTTTCCAAATTCAGGGGACTGTAGCTTTTCAACTGTATCTTTTCAGTCTTAGGGGTCAAGATAGCTCCATTGATGCCAGCTTTACACCTTGAAAAATCCCCTTCCCCTTTTACATCCTTCACGTACTGTGGACTGTACTGTATACATAAATTCAGTCAGTCTTGCTGGTTTGCTAGGGACATTCCATGGAGTAAGCTCAGGCTGGCATTGTGGATATAACCATTGTACAGCCCCAAGAAGAAAGAATAGTTTCTTTTTGTAGGAAAACTTGGTTGGTTGTATTAGAAAGTGTATTTCATCAATTCACCATCCGAGCTTAACTTCTGGGGAGAGAATGGCATTAATTTGTTGTTTCTTTGCGTGGAGTGCAAAATCTGATAAAATTTGTTACTCTGTTGTAGATGGGATGAGAATTGCATGGGAGAAAGAGTTCGCTGAAATAGTGAACATGTGGCAACCCTCTTCATATATCCCACTCCCCCACGCCCCAATCTTATGTTTGAATTTTCAGGAGAAACTCTGGAAGAAGCTGCTGCTAATTTGCTTTCATTTCACTAGACTTCTGCTTTCAGCAGGAGGTCTTTCACTAAATCTATTAGTCACTGAGATGCTTTGCAGTGTAGAAATCCTAAGCAGAGTGAATCGTTCTCCTGCTTATACCTCTGATTTTGTTGTATTTTTTTTCTTAGAATGGGAACGTTAAATTTTTCAAATGTTCTGTTTAAGGTTGTACATCTCCAGATAATGGTGGCTGTAGTCAGATATGTTCTTCTTTAAACCCGTCCTCCTGGGAGTGTGCTTGTTTTCCTGGATACAAGCTTCAGCGAGACAGAAAGCACTGCACTGCTATAGGTTGGTATCCTGGTACGCCTGCGTATTTCTGCCAATAAAACCATAACTGTTTTAGAGTCCTTTAAAGTGGATTGCATTACTGGGATCCATTTTTGCACTGCTTTTAGGTTACTTTGTGAAACAGGTTGTTTGGAAAAATAACCTATTTTGGAAATATACCAGAGCAAGCACCAGTATATGGTTCAGTCTCCCTCACAGAAGATTCAGTCTATTATCCAACTTCTGCATTTCAGTCTGAGCTCCTGTACTGCAGAGATCTATCTGCAGCGTTCAGGTTTTTGTGCCTTCATATAAATGTGGGTGTGCTTTCTGCCCAGTGTTACAGAACTGGGGAAGAGGTGTCTACATTTGGAGAACAGAGCAGGGAATAGCCTGTTGAAGGACCTTCTCTACAAGGATATTTCTGCCCCACTGGCCCCAGGAAGCCCAGGTATTGATTTGATGTTTGGATTCCAGACGCTTCTCTTCTGAGAAAAGGGCAGACCCTGGTGAGCAGCAAGGTATAAGCAACTGCATGAGAGAGAGGAGGGAAGAGAAGTTTGTGGTTTGTTTCAGGAATAAGGGAAAAGCTTTATTTTTTGGAGGACAGCATTTTTCTTGCTTTTACTGTGAAAGGCTTCTCGTGCAAAAGTCAAGTGTTCTGGTATTTATGGTGATGCTGTGAAATGCAGAAGGAAGATTATCTTGAGGTTAAGTCACTGAGTGTGAAACGCAACGGGGCTAGTGACTGCCCTTTATCACAAATTTTGAGGCTGATCTTGGGCAAGGCACTGATGCTGAAAACCAACATTCACATTTATCTTTGATTTCTGAGGTGAGTGGAATGTAGGACAAGGGCCTTCATTTCTTCGTGCTTCTGCTCCTCATTTTGTCTTCTACCATTAACTTACTTACAATGTTAGTTAGGTAGTGGTGCAGGCTACAGATCACTTTGAACCTAGTGAAATTAACATATGTGCAAATTTTCATCAACAGGTCCTAAGCCATTTTTGTTATTTGCAAATGGGCAAGATATCCGCCAGATCAGTTTTGATGGAACAGATTATGCAAGTTTACTTGACTGGCAGATGGGCATAGTCTTAGCACTGGACTCTGACCCGGTGGAAAATAAGGTAAGGCATTACAAATGAGAGGATTTTGAAGTGTTGCAAGGACAAATGGATTGGGCTTTCATGTGCCTTAACCTTTCTGCTGTCAGTGATCCAGATTACATGTTGTGCTGCTCGTTGTTCTGTTACCTGTCCAGGAGCACAACTGGTAGGGGATGCCAAACACCAGTTGAAGAGTTTCATCCTTCACTTACTGATTTAATGTGCTTTGTACGTTGACACGGCTAATTCACAAAGAATTTGGATTTCTAAATTCACTTCAGGCATGATTTCAATTTCAAAGGACTTTTGTGTGATTGGTAGTTTTCTCCCTTAAGATTTCAGTACTGTTTTCTGGAAATACATTGTGGGATTTTTTTTCACTGGGTATCTGTAAAAACAACAGTGTCTTTTTTTCTGTACAGCTACATCCCACAATCCCTACTAAATGTAGGAGTAACCTTAACAAGAATTACTTCCTATGTCCTGACATTATTGAACAAAACTGCTGAACACTCACTGGGTCTATCGTTCTTATGAAATGTATTCCTTATATTACAAGATATTGCTGTTGGAAACGGGAGTCTTCTCTGCAATAAAGAGCTGTTTGTGTACGTGGCCGCATCCCAGTGCCCTACTCTTTGCCTGCAGAGTTGGGAAGAACAGGAGTTCAGCTGTGCTTTGCTAAACCTTCTATGGCAGATAGTTATTTTTTCTCATGGTGAGACTTATTTACACTGTAAAAGTGTTACAAAAAGATACTGGATGGCATAGTGAAAGCTGATTAGGAGCTCAGTTAACTTGCTGGAAACATCTCAAGGCCTGGAAGGACACAGCTAAACAAATGAGAATGTTACTAGATCTGCGTTATGTGACGATGGTTTCAGGCGCGGCTGGAACATCGCCACTTGCTCCTGAAATAGGGCCCTGCTGGGGGAACTAGCAGTTGTTCTGTGCTGTGCCAAATATAAATCAGCTGTGCTGGTGACAGTGGGTGTGTGCTCTTGTTCCCTGTCTGTAGGGAGCTCTGCATGGCAGTGGGGTCGGCAGCGTGGAGGTGAGGTGACGTGCAGTGGTCCTGCAAGGCTGCAGCAGCCTGGTCCTGGTGGCACAGAACTGAAGTGCAAAGTAAATTAGCTCAGCATCGCTCTGTGCTCCCATGGTAATTGAATTAGCTGGTTTAATACTAGACGCCTCCCTCCTGCTTTGTTTGGCCTCATAGTTAGCATCAAAGCAAAGTTACTTGGTTTTTTGCTACCATTTGCAAAGAAACGCTCAGCATTGCTTTGTATATAGTTCTGCCACACAGTGTTTGGCTCCCTCTGGACATCAAATACAAGACAATTTTTTTTTCCTCATCCTTGGAAAACATAAATCTCATTTCCCCACCAGCAGAGAACTTTTATTTAGACCCCAAACCAAGAAGCCTCTTCTGGAAATATCAGAGCCTTACAGAATAGACACCTGGTAAAAAATTAAGATATGTTCAGGCTGAAAGAGCTAAAAAATAGAAGCAAATTTTCCCTTCCCGGCTCCTTGACACACAGATGCCACTACTTTCTTCTCCCCACTCCCCCCTTTTAAAAGAGCAGCCAGTGAAATTATAACATGCTTCTTTTTGCCTGGTCCTGCTTTTGCTTCTTCAGCTGTGCTTCATGCACGATAGCTGCTCGCTGAGACAAAACCACAGGATATTCAGAGGGCTGTATATAGGGCAACCAGGATTTACAGCTAAGCACAAGCTGCCTGTAGAAGTCATCCTGGTTGAAGGATAAATACCTTTTTTATTTGATCAGGGATCACAGGTTACCTGTGCAGCTTTTTGTGAATAAGCAGTTCAGGGAACTTGCAAGATGAAAAAGTTGTTTGAGAAGTGGAACTATGAAACATGGGCAATAGAGCAGAAAGGGAGATGGGAACTAATAACACCTCATCTGTTATTTCTTCACAGATTTACTTTGCCCACACAGCCTTGAAGTGGATAGAACGAGCTAATCTGGATGGCTCAAATCGTGAAAAAGTTATTCATGAAGCTATAGATATACCCGAAGGCCTTGCTGTGGACTGGATTAACCGTAAATTGTATTGGACGGACAGAGGGTACATGCTCCGCAGTGCCTTTATGTTGAAGCATGCCATAAAATATTTGGAATAAATGACTGGTGATACAGAAATAGCTGAGCTATAACTCTAAATTCAGTAACGCTTCACATTCTGATTGGGTAGCTGTGATCTCAAGTGTATACATTTGGATGGTTCTTTAAAACTGAAATACTGGAAGTTCACTTTGAGTCTGCTATTGTATTTTTATCTTTGTCTTTCCAAGAAGCAAGGGTTTGGACACAGTTGCAAGGAATTTAAAGCGTGTAATGCTGGTATACATATATGTATGTGCACATGCATGTGTGAATATATATATGTATACACTCATATTTATATACATACACTGCACGTGTGTATATATAGGTATATCTTTATATCTTTATTTTTATATATATAAATAATGAGTATTACTGCACTGATTACATCTTGGATGGAAGTCAGCATTGTTGACAGCTGGAATCATTCCCCTGTAAACTAATGGAGACTCTTTGTCAATTATCTCTGATAAAAGAGGAATGGCCGCTGGTGGACAACATGGTTCACATTTCAGCTGATACCTAACCTTACATGCAGAGAGAAAAAAATTGACCTTTGGTGAAAAGGCAGTGCCAGATCAGAACACATAATGTGGACTCCTTGAAGAGCGGTCATGATGTTTCAGTATGACCCATATTCTATTACTCAATAAAAAGCGGTGTTGAATGTCCAGATCACCGTCCTCCTCCCTTTTAAATATGCTACTAGTCCACTTCCTTGCTATTAAGTACGATCTTGTCTACACCATTGTGCACCTGTATAAAAATGCCGGTGTGTCTAGTGAAATGGGAAACTGTGGTGCTCGTCTCCGTAAGACAAGAGTCAAGGGTGAAGCTGTGAACTGGTATCTGCCACGTCCTTCTCACTTACTGCATTTACTTGTTTGTATTCCCCATTTACACGAATATATTCTTCCTTTCGTCTCTGTGTGGTCTTTCTGTGCAGGTTCAGGTAGGCATGGAAGGCTATAGCCTTGCTTTCTGGTAGAGGCCAGTATTTGCTTGGCAAGGTGAAGTCTGTAGCAATAAGTACAGTTTTCTGGAAAAAAGTCGGATTGAGAGACTGGCAATGTAGATTCTATACTTCACTCTCACATAGATTTTTATGAGTGATCATAAGGACCTTAGCTTCATTCTTTCCTGTAAAATAGAGATAATATGTGAAATGCTTGGTGATTTCTGGATGAAAAGTGCTATATAAAAGTACTATTTAAAAAAAAATCTTTATATATTTGATAATGCCATTCAGTTAGGAGCTTGTTTCCCTCCTGACTACTTTAAAAACTAACATTTATCTATTAATGATCATACTTCCAACTCATCATTTGCCCAAAAAAGGAGAATTTCATGACTCCTGCAGAGCAGCAGGTATTTTATCATCATGCCTTGGACTAGATAATGAGGTTGAAGCATGAATTACTTGTTGATAAATCAATTAGACATCCCATATCAGCAGGATTATTTCCTGTCATTATAACATTATTTCTTACAGTTTCGTGTTAAATTAAACCAATGCAAAGCAATGCAAAAACTTAGTACCTTCTGCCTAAGAAGGTAATTAAAAAGATTGCAGGGAGGACCTAACAGTGCTGTGTGTGTTGCAGGAAGGCATGCATCGAAAGGAGCAATCTGAATGGAATGCAAAGAAAAGTGATCTTCTGGGAGGATATGTCCCAGCCCCGAGGGATTGCCATTCACCCGTTTGCTAAGTAAGGAGTGATAAACCTGGCTGATTGTCTAATACATGGAGGGGCTTCTTGAAAATGAGCATGCCAGCCTTGCCCTTTGGCAGTCAAAAAGTGCATTAGTCTCATGTTAGAATAGTCGTTGTCTTGCAGAGTTGTGTGAACTGCAGTGTTTTATTGCTGGTCTTCTTTTTTGAATCGGGACACGTTCATTTCTCATATAGATTTACAAAAATACCAGAAGCATTAAAGATACTGTATGCAGTTTAAGCTAAAGAAAAGCACGAGCAACTGAAGTCACCCTGACAGTTGTAAGCACTACACTACACATTTTGATGATTCCATATCTATTAGTGTGAAGAAGGTAGTCACTTTTAACCAGTGGTGCTTACAAAGGATTTTTTTGGCCATGTTTTGGTTTCTGAGGAAACTAAACCAAATATTCTGCTGTGGAGATGCGTTGATTTAAATGCACCTTATATCTTCTTATCTAGTGCTGAGATGATCACAGGAGCTTTGAATGTTTAAACTCTTGAGGAAATTCTGGTCATTTTAATCAATGGCAAACCCTATGGATTTCAGTCAATATGCCTGTAGTAAGATGATTTTAAATGTGTTGGGTTTTTTGTTGGTTTTCGGTTTTGGTTGTTTTTTTTTTAATGTTCATATCCTGCTGTAACTAAGTACTAATGAACAAATCCAGGTTGGGGAGGGTGTTCTGTTAGCTTCATTCTGTACATAAAAGACCTGAAAGAATTTTTCAGTAGAGGTTGAACATGATAGAGACATTTTGCAGGAAAACTTTAAGAGCAGGTAGGTTCAGGGAGATTATTAGAATTATTGGTAGAGGCAAGGACTGCAAGGGGAAAGGGGGGAGGAGGAGACGTCACTAAAACCTTCCTTTATTAGAAATTTAATGGTGAAAGGAGGCACAGACATTATAACCATGTCCCTGATTGTAAAGTCAGTATTAAAGAGAGATCTGAGACACAATTAAGACTGTTGAGAATACAGATCTCTGCAATGGTTACACAAAGCTGCTCATGTAAATAGAGCTAAGCAAATCTGTGAGTTATCTCAGTAAACCTGACAAAGGCAACTGATGCCTAGGAAGACTGGAGTCCAAACTTCAGAAGTAGTTTGTGGGTTTGGCTAACTCCATTTTAGGTGGCCATCTTGCACTGTCTGTTCTCTGAAAAACAGTAAGCACTCCACGGGTAACATTCAGAACTCCAGAGGGAGACCCTGAGAATCATGATTTTATTAGAAGAAGAAAAGAGACTAGGCCTGATACTGGTTTATTTTTAAAAAACAAAATAACCTGAGGACTCTTGCTTGCTTTCCGTGAGTGGTGGGTAATTTTGGTTACATTTGTGCATTGTTACCCCTGTTTAGACAAGAGGCTGGATATGCATCATTTTCTGTTGTCTGGGTTTGCTAAATCGCTATCATCAGTCATGTGGAAAACTCAAAAAAGCAGATACGAAGAGTTGGCAGTTAGCATCGGTGGGAAGAGTTGTTTTTCAAAGGTTTTGTGCCAACGAACAGAGTGGGGATTCTGCATAAGTCCCAGTGTAATCACCTGGAGTCTTATGGCAAGTGTTAAGAGATCAGCAGCCAATATATTTGCTTGAAGAGTACACTTTTCGTTATGTGCCTCAGGCCTCTGTTACTCTGATCTGATCTTTCTGCTTTGAAAGAACTCCACGGAGAGGAGGACAAATATTTACTTACTAACTTTCTGTATGCATTTTGTTTTCTGAAGGAGATTGTTCTGGACTGACATGGGGGTCAATCCCCGGATTGACAGCTCTTCATTAGAAGGCATCGATCGCCAGGTTATAGCCAGCACTGGTCTGGTGTGGCCCAGTGGAATAACTCTCGACTACTTAGCCAACAAGTTGTACTGGTGTGATGCTAAGCAGTCAGTGGTTGAGAGCGCAAACCTGGATGGTTCTGGTCGTCGAATTCTTGCACAGAATGATGTAGGTGAGGCTTTGGGGCTGATAATTACCTTCTGCTGCTTGACAACGTGCATGTGTATCTGCATATGTAACTGTGCATGTGAATTACCAGCCAGTAGCTGTGCTGTATATCCCATGCAACTCTGTGTTTAGGTTAATGATATCACTTAGTTATTCATTCTGTCACCCAGTTGACTTTCATTTGTTCATTTTAGGAAGAGAACACCTTTCTGACACTCTCTGCTTTTACTGATCAGCCACTCTGCATTGTACAGAGAACTTCTCTGCCTTCACAGAGAAGTGAAAAGAAGGAAAAAGTTAAAAATGTGGTTTACTTGTTCCATACATGGCTGCTTCAGTGTAATTCAGAGTTTGCTGTGTTTATTACACCAGTGAGTTATATTGACATAAGCTGGAAGAGAATTCATCTTGGACGCTAACATCCTTGAGCAAAGAACCTGCATCTGCACAGTGTTGAACAGTGGGATGATTCTAAATGCACAATAGACACTAAATGGAAAAATGATTTCTGCAATATGCTGGTAGTTGTTATGACTGAGATTTCTGTTGTTTGACACGTAACTGTGGTGTTCTGGAGCAAGAGAACAGAAATATTAGCAAGGAGGAACTGATGTTGTACCACATTGAAAGTAAACCATGTGTTTAAGAATGTCATACATGGCAAATTAGTTTCTGGAGAGGACAATTCCCTTCGTGCATGATAACTCTCTGGGGACCATTTTGCAGCGTGCATGCAAAACATGGGCAGAATAAGGACTCTTGGCTCAATACCACGACTGCCATGGGTAGAGACTTTACAGTTACTCGGTTAAGCAGCTGCTGTTCTAGTCTGTGCTCTGGGAAGGCTTGTGTTCATCTCCGAAGCCAGATGTCCTCCCACTTGTTTGGAAGTGAGCAGAGCGAGGTCTTGGAGGAAGCAGTGTTCTCCAGTTCATAAGACATCAAAAGCCCTGAGCAGAATGACTTGCTGGCATTCCTCCCTTTTCCCCTGCTGCACAGATTCTGCTGTACACTCCACCTTGCAAATGATCTGCAAAGGAGGACCTTGAAGCCTCTTGGAGGTTTCACTTTGTTTCTCCACAAGGAATGGGACAGTGTCTTATGGGTAAAAAACAGAGAAAGAGAGCTAGGAGCACTGGAGAAACACAGGGTATGGGAAAGGAGGTACGCTTGGAGCAGTGATATGAATGTTTGGAGGTGGGAGAAAAGGACATCAACACCTGACAGAAAGAAGTGAAAGAGATGAAGTGCAGCCCTGTAGGGATGTGAATTTAGAGAGGCAGAGAGACTTGATATCCCGATGTTTTGCTAATGCTGTTAGTAAGACCAGAATTCAGCTTCTGTTCCTGGACAGCTGTATACTGGAGGACAGGAAGGTGGCATCTCTTCATAGGTGTTCTGCTGTAACATGAATTTTTATTACAGCAGCTCCCTCTAGTGCCCCTGTACTGAGAATTCATTCAGTGTAGCTGCATGCAGAATGGGTACCACTATTTCTGCTCCTCTGCTAACCCCGTTTTCAGCTGTAAGCAAAACAGCCCGTAAGCACCTGCTGGAGGCAGTGAACAGAACAACCCTTCCTTTTGCTTATGCAATGGGTCGGGTTTGCACTGTTGCAGAAGGGGTTCATGTGATTATTAACTTTTCTCTTCCTCCTATGTTCATTGATGACACTACACTTCTATTTTTAACCCTTGATGTATTTATACGTTAAGAGGTTAAGGAATTGCTGGTCAAAGCAGGGTGTTGTTTGGTGATAGTGCAAGATGTAAAGGCTCAAATTGTGAATAAATGTTTGGATGGGGACAGTATCTAGATCTTGGGCTAGTTGCTCAAATTTTGTGGAAAGAAAACAAAGAACTGTGCCCAGCGATTAAGCACGGTTCAGTAGAGGTAGTGAAGTGCTATCAGAATAAAAATACACTCTTTAACTTAGCACTTCAGAACATCTAAACAGTGTCTTCGAATTTTGCTTACTTAGGGGTGGGGTTTTTTTCAGTTTATTTGTGGTGTGTATTTAAGATATACCAATGCATACTCCTTCTCCAAGGTTCTACTTTATCTGTTGTTTTGTTTGCTTGTTTGTTTGGCTTTGATTTTCTTTGTTTAATTCTTTAGACTAATACCTTTTGGGATGGCAATTTCATTACTGAAATTAAAGATCACCTAGTTGACGCCTACATCAAAAAACCAAAACCACAGGTCATAAAATCATGTGCCTACAAAGTGTACTTCTCAGAGTAGCTCAGGCTGCAGCGGTACAAAGTGAGGTGCATATTCAAACTGCGAGTAAAGACCAGGACAAAGCAAACCTGCTTCAGCCAGGAAGCACCCACTCTGAAACCAGGTGGACATCCATGGAAGAACAGTACGTGGTCTCACCTGCCATTGCAAAAAGCTTGCCCAAAGGCTCTCTTGAAAGAGTTTTCTAAATGTATAGAAAGAATGCATAGTCCCATATGGACTAATTACAATTTTCTGTCATGATAGAGGTATTAAAAAGAGTCAGAATCATTTTGCACAGGTCTTTATATCTATAAGTATGCCTGCCCTTATATATAAAAGTACCTTTTGGATTCTGAATTGCTGAGCTTCTCTCTGGAAGTCAGACTAGAGATCTGAGTTTCTCTAGTGCAGAAAATGTTGTGCTACCAGAGAAAAATTGCTATATTCTGAACTTGGGGTGAGATTTCTCTCGTCTACTGTTAGTCACATGTTAGGTGCCTGGTCTAAGCTGGTGTCTATGTTCCTGTTGTAATCAGTGAAAAGAGATGAAGCTACCTGGATGATGTATTGCATCCTGTGGTTTGTGTTAGCTGTTACTGTTAGGTGGCTAACAGACAGTGACTAACGCTGCTAGTTGGCTGAAGCGAGGAAAATTAATTCCTCTCTTCAATTTTGCACTATGATAAATTGGCTAGTGAATGGCTGTGCATGTTTATATCTACATGTGGACCACTGTATTGCACTTGTGTGTACTTTTGGCACTTGCAGAGACCACACACCTGCTTTGGGGTCCTACCATGAGTCAGTGGCTATAGTGTCTGTAGCTCCCAGGATTCCCTGTGCCAGTACATGTACACAGGACGATGCATGCCATGAGCTCCTCTCCTCCCTGTTATATGAAGACTGCAAAAGGGGCTGTGAACCTCAGCAGCTCTGTCCTGAGCCACTTACTGGCAGAGGAGGGAGGCCCTCTGCTTCTGAAAGGCCAGTCCCAATGCTGTTTCAAGAAATGATGATGTCTGAGGTAGAAGCATCTGGTGGACTTGATCTAGTTGGAGATGACCAGCAGTATAGAGACTGTAGTGAGCCAGGCAAGTGTCATAACCTCCTTTGCTAAGAGCATAAGGAACTTGTGCCCATGGTCCATCATTCACTGACACTTATCCCTCCCCATGAGACATCAAAGTGGAGAAGTGGCTATGGCTATACCACTGTGTTAGAAGTAGACCTGTATGCAGATACTGCTCTTGTTTGCATGGTTTCTTGTGTATGTTCTACAGATACGGAAATGAGAAATCTAATTTCTTTGTAGGCCACCCTTTTGATGTAGCAGTGTTTGAGGATCACCTTTGGTTTTCTGACTGGGCTAGGCCATCACTAATGAGGGTGGACAAGAAGACCGGCCAAAACAGGGTACGTCTTCGAGGCAGCATGCTGAGACCCTCATCAATGGTTGTAGTTCATCCTTTGGCGAAACCAGGTATACTGCAAAAATTAAGCAGTCATTCCCTTCCCGCCTTCTCTTGTTCACTGACATCAGTAGAATAGATGGCCCTGGGGAGAGGAATACCTTCTCAGAAATAAGCTCTTTAAAAGCCCTTGCATAGTCAGACTGGCATTTATTGAAATCATCATCTGGGCATGTGTCCCAAGAATGTTAACAGATTTTGTATATTTATGATCGTGCCTAAGAATAGGTGCTGATCAGTCGCCACAAGGCTACGATAGTCTTCTAATTCATATTTATCCTGGTTCATTAGCACCCCTCACACGTACAAATAATAACAAATGACATGGAGAAAGATTTTGTAAGAATTATTAGTTTTGGATCAACTAATTTGATTTTCTGTTGGGAACAGTCTCCCTGTAAACAGAAAAAAGTAATTCAACAGACCAGGATTGAGAGAAGGTAATCACAGGTTCCCTATGGCCTTGTAATGTTCTTTCAGGGAGTGTTAGGACTCTAAATATTAAAGCAGAAATAAAAAAGGAAATTTTTTTTTAAAAAAAGTGATACATTTATTAGATAGAGAATATGCAAATCTGCTTTCCTGCCAGAGGCTGGGTGATAATATCTATACTTTACTATGAGCGTCTGTTTTTAATTAAAAAAAAAAAAAGAAAGGATGTTCTAGTTTTTGTCAGTCCTTATTCTTTCCAGCTGCTTCAACTCTGCACAGCTAAAAGGAGATTTGACTGAAGAAGCACCTTGTTAAAAGTTGCCTGTTTTTCTGCATTAGGGGCAAATCCTTGCCTTTATGAGAATGGTGGCTGTGATCAGATCTGTGAAAACAATTTTGGGGTTGCCCATTGCATCTGCCATCCAGGATTTGGGAAAAGTCAAGATGGGAAAACCTGTCGCGCTCTAGGTGCTTCCAACACAACAGCAGGTACAATCCTTCAGTTCCAAAAAAGACCCTCCCCAAACCATTGAGGATCCTCACAGATAGCGTTGGAAAATATTAACCTTGCTCTACATAATGAATGATGGTTTCTCTGAAGAATGAAAACACTGGGGTCTTGTCCTGGAATAATAATATGTTGTCTGACCATTGTAATTTTTCCTTTGGCACATTAGCAGTAAGACAGATGTGTGTGGTGCTGACAAGTACTGTGAGCAATGTGTGGCATTCCTTGTCTTTTGTATTTGAGAAAACCCACCAGTTAGTGGTTTTAGGAATAATTTGAGGCCAGAAACAGGCTAGTCTGGGAGGATACCGATGTTTATTTTGGAAGGAAACCACCATGATCATTGGAAAGTAGACAAGTGACAGAAAATCAGAAAGTTAGTTCAGTAGATTTAAATAGTCTATGGCACTTTTTTCTTGTCTTTTTTAGGAGGCATCTCTGTGCACAAGGAGGTAGTGCCAATGCCAACACCAGAGACCTTGCTCCAGAGCACACAAAGCAGTGGGATATTCGAGGATACGGACAGTGGGGAAAAGCAGAAAATCAGCATTTTGTTGATGGCTGAAATCATGGTATCAGGTAGAGTGATGATTGTCTTCCTTCTATTTACTGTGAGGCTCTGAACAGGTTTAAAGAACAGAAAGAAATCATAGGCCTTGAAGGAAGAAAAGTTCAGTGTCAAAACTGGTGGCATTCAAGCTCTTAACTTTCTTCCAAGAAGTTGAATCTATGCAATTATGCCAGGTAGGACGGTTTTTTTATTTGTTTGTCTCCATGTTCCTTCGCTATGTCAACAAAACTTACTAATATCATCCAGGTCTAGAGAACAAATATTTCTAATTTGGAATGCTTGTGAGTTTCTCCCTTAGATTTTATAAGTATATTAAGTTCCTCTGAACAAAATTGCAGTAAAACCATTGAATTCTACATATGTCCAATGATACTAGATCATTAAATTTTACAATAGGTTTTGCATACAATATTCAGAGATCCTGATACTAAATGACACTTGAACTCCGTCTAGACAAACACAACTGCCCTAATGGTTGTAATGACTTATGATTAACTCTGGAGAGATATGTTTCAAATTTTGACTGTATGTTCTGGTTTTCCTGTTAGTTTTTTGGTTGGTGGGTGGGGTTTTTTTTACATGCAGTACCTCCTTCAATCTGTCCAAATGCATATAGTGGGTTTTTTTGGTTTTGTTTATGCTATAGATCAAGATGACTGCACTGCACTAGAATGTGATGTCAATGCACAGTGTGTTTTGTTGGAAGATGGTGC
Organism: Burhinus bistriatus; assembly: GCA_013397275.1. NCBI lineage: Eukaryota > Metazoa > Chordata > Aves > Charadriiformes > Burhinidae > Burhinus > Burhinus bistriatus. The sequence goes on along the minus strand of VYXH01010720.1, from coordinate 90,670 downwards.
TATGTGCCAGTGTTTGAAAGGATTTACCAGGAAGGGGAAATCATGCTATGGTAATAAAAGACATTAATATAATTTTCTGGAAAACTGTAGATTGGGGGAGAGAAAGAAAATTTATCTTTTCGCACATTGGCAGCTCTGCTGAGTGAACCATCACAGAAAGGTCAATGGTATTGTTTGTTTTGAAAGGGATGATGAGCAGAGCACATGTGAGATGAAATGGCTAATTATCACATGCCTTATTTTCCCCTGAGTCATGAGTGTTAATCCTATTAATATTAAACAGCAATAACAGGGATAATAGGAATAAAAGCATAATGTATTTATTTGTAAAAATTGCCTAATTATAAAAGCTCAGTCTATAGACGTGGTAGTTGTATAATTTAGAAGTATATATTAAGGAATCTCTTAAAAATTAGTATTCCTGATGTAAAGTTTATATACAAGTGCTGCTCTTATGTGTCTCTAGAACTGGAAAGACTTTAATCATCAGAAAACACATTGCTTAGAGTGGTCTTTTTGGTCTTGCATACAATATAAGTGGAAGCACTTTGTTCTCTCATAAAGGCCAAGACAGGAAAGCAATTAGAAACAGAACAATTTACCATTTGGTGGCTAAGCATGAAGACTCACTGGAGTCTATGTTGCTATGGAAAGGAAAAAAACAAAAAGGAAGGTGAAATGGTTATAAATTTTTTTTCCTTGTACTACCTTTTTTTTTAAGCCTATGTGTCCTTTCTTGAAACAAAGTTTCTCTCTGAGTAGAGTTTAAGAATATAAGACTAGTTTTGAATAGGATCATTCCCTCCTAATGTGATTTTTTTTGAAGCAAGCGGTATTTGTGGAACCTCTAGGTCTCCAGTTGAAAGTAACTGCTTGACCGTCTTAGGCTCTTTAGAACATCCCCATCAAATTTCATACCAAGAAAAGACCACAAAGCCCTTCTGTTCCCATTTGCTTCACATGCACAAACAACAAGTGACAGCATAGTCTGAGGGAGATTCATGATGCAGGTATTTCTTTTTATCGATTTACCTGACTGTTTCATGACCCGTGTGTCCCATCTCCTTGTTTTGTCTCACAGATGTTGATGAGTGTGCTGTAAATATGGACCGCTGTAATCGAAACGTTTCAGGCTGTATCAATACGGAAGGAGGCTACGTCTGTAAATGCCTGGAGGGCTACACTGGAGATGGAGTCCATTGCTCCGGTATGGGCTTGTGTGAGGGCTGTGCTGTGTCTGGAAGGCTGGGGCAGGATGAATGAGCAAGAGACGTCTTATGATTTGGACTAGCCTTGCATCAAGCTGTGAAGCTGTCAAATGAGCTGTTCTGGTTCTGTTTGAAAAACCTGGCAGGGACATGGATCCTAACAGTGGCTCCACCAGACAGCTGACATTCATCATTTCTTCCTTTTTGATTCTTTCCTTCCCGTTTGAAGTGTGGCAGCCTCAGCAACTGATCAATATGCAAAGCCTGTAGTTGTCAGTGGATACCTGCTCTCAGTGTTTGCACTCTTTTTAGTAGCTACAGCAGGAGAGAGAGGAAGAGTGAAGGGGAGGAGGGAAATGGAGGTGAAGCAGTAAAGCTTTATTGAAAATCGTTGCCATGAATATAAACAAAAGCAACTATTGAGTGTGTCATAATACTCATCAAATAATTCCAGGTCAGTTTAACAGGCATGAGGTTCAAGGTGTTGACACTAACAACTTGAGTACATTTAGAGTCTTGTTAATAATCAGACCCACTGATTTTCCCGTCCAGCTCTAATGCCAGGTCTTTAGTTCATTCCTTTCATTTCTTAATTTTTTAAATCCATTTCAGCAGTAAATATGAAGGAACAGGAAGCTTTCCTCCCCTCAGTATTTGACTAGTGCAGTTTGTTCAGAGCTTTATGAGAGTCTTGGCTACTCTTTTGTCCTTTTCTTTTTCCTTTCTCCTCTGTAGCCTAATTCAATGTCCAGTAAATTTGACCCAGTTCTTACATAGTCTTTACTGGACTTTGGTTCTTCAACACATATAAGGATGACTGGAAAAAATTAAGAACAATATCATTATTATGGGCAGGTTGTGGAAAGTATCGGATAGAGGAGGTTTGAGAAGGCATTCTGCCCACAGTGGTCAGGGATCCAGAGCTCATATTTTTGAGGATGTTTGGAAGCGCAGATAGAAGTGGCAAGCTCCTCTGACTGTCCCAGCACCACCTACAAGGCATGTCACCAGGCAGCCCTGGGGTCTCACTGTCTGTGGCATAGTTGCTCAGCTAGAATGATTGTGGTACCTACCACTATTATTGAAAACCAGTCCATTATCTTCCTGAAGTCTTTAAGTCCAGAATATGGTAAGATATGTTTTCACAGTATTTTATAAATGTTATGATGTAGACAGAATTGAAACTAATTTTGTGTTTGATGATTTGAAATGTACTATAAAACCCAGAAACTGCTAAGTAAGTGACTTTTGTACTTCAGTGTTAGATGCCTTCATGCATGCACAATGTCTGGAAATTTGTAGGTAGATCAAGAGATGGTACAAGATGAGTTCATGTTGTGTTGTTGAAATCATATTTCTTGGAATGTGCTGCAACAGTTTTGTTGCTGTATTTTTCCTTTTGAAAGTGCTCTGAATTTTCTGTTTTGAGTACTAGAGTACTGTCAGTACTGTTCAGTACTAGAGTACTGAATTTTCTGTTTTGGGCCAGATCATGTTAATTTTACTGTACAAATGGTCCCAGTAGTTTAAGCAATAATTTCACACAAATTGAGATGATAGATCTATGATTTTGTTTCCCCAAAGTAGATCTGGCACACGTGTTCTGCTGACAGTTCATAAAATAAATCAGAGGCTCCCAAACTCTGGTATGTGAATCCTTGCAAAGTTCCCAACCTTTGAGGGACGTGCTTAGGCAGGTGCCAGCCCGGGGGGTGAGCACCAGCCTGGCAGGAGCTGCCACCACGGGCTGTGCTAGAGAAGGTGTGGAGACAGGCAGAGGGTACGCAGCAGGGTGTGCGTCAGAGGTGTATATGAGCCTAACACAGGGTCTGAGCCTGGAAACTCTTGGAATCAGGGAGCCTTTTCATAGCAACTCAGAGGCTCACTTCATTTAAGTGTTTACACAAACTGAATAAACCTGTAGGTTTCTAGACCCTTTTCTTCTGTCCAAACTTTTTGTCTAGGCTGGACCAGGTGGGGGATAACAGCGGTGGGCAGCTCCCCACTGCCGAACCCTTCTGCTGTCTTAATGCGACAATGCCAACTGACAGTGCTCTAGTACTCATCCAGGGTGCAAGCTGTGACTAGCAGTGCTGGGAGAATATATCTAGTACAAATAAGCCTTCTTTTCAACTCTACTGTACTCATTACATCTCATGGGGAAGCCCTTCCTTCCTTCTCCCTGTGGAGAGCTTCTGCAGCAACATAGCATGCTCTGAGAGGCTGGGGAGCCTGTGATTACATGGCATAGAAAGTATGCTGGTTGCTTTTCTGTTATGTTTTCCATGAAGGCATATTTACAGGGGGGAGGTCTTTGGTGTTTTTCCCCACTGCCAGGAGACTGCAATGCTGCAACTGCTGCCCTTTTAACCGATGCTCTGAGGCATTTCGTTCTTCTAACTGCAGACTGTTTGGGTGACAGATATTGATGAGTGCAAGACAGGGTCCCACACCTGTGGAGAGAACATAACCTGCACAAATACAGAAGGAAACTTCACTTGCTCGTGTGCTGATGATGCTTCTGGAACTGGCATCGGTTGCAGTGAGTAAATGGAGTGAGCAATTAAAATCAAGTGGTCCTTAACTAAGAACTGTGCTCTTGGATAAATTGTTATACCTGGAAGTTAAGGAAACCCTGTATAGTGACGTAATGGGCAGTTCATGGATCTATTTAGGATTGCTTTAGGAGGCTCTTTTGACGTGGACTAGGGAGACCAGATCTGAGTTTAGTCTGGAAATATCTACACCAAGGTTCAATGCTAATTTGTACTGTCTAAATGTAATGATACATCTATCTAATGGCCTTTACAATCAACAGCTGAAGTAGATGCTCCTTGGAGGTAACATTTTCGGAGGTGATTTCAGTCTGCATCATTTTCCAAACTCCCTGTGCCTTCTTTCCGTCTGCAGAAGGCTAGCACAAGAACTGCACATAATTTAAGTCCCATTTAATTCTAAGCTAATCTTTCAGATCCAGTGGCTAATTTTTCAAAAGGGTTCTGAAGCTCTTTAGAAAATCTTCTTACCAAAGAGCTGCTGAAGGGTCAGCACTAGTGACTACAGGACTCTCATTTCAGTGCCGCAATGTGACAGTAGCGTTCTCTGAAAATGTGGAGCTGAGTGACTCATCATCTTATTCTGTGTCAGCCCTCTTCATCAGGGGGAATTTTACTCCAGATCAAGTGACTGTCTGATGATGGAGGGACATTGTGTGATTGTCACAGATCTACTTCTGCAGAAAAATAGAAGGAAATTATGGGTTTTTTTAAGTAGAAGATCTGTCAGGATCCCCACCCCCTTTTCAGTTACTCAGCTGTAAATCTGATCCCATGTCTTCATGTGTGTTTATGCACTTAGTTCTTTGCCTAATAAGCTCTTTTAGCAAGCTGAAATTTTCTTTGCAGAATGTGGTCACACCTGGGATTCACTAAAATCACTCGTCCCTTTCCATTCAGGCTCTTTGCCATGGCAGTTCTCCTGCAAATGAAATTTTAAAAAACAAATGTCATTGAAGGTCATGTTGCAATAAAACTGGTGTGAGTCATAAAACTGATCCCATAAACGTATAAGAGTGATTAGGCGCATTTGTGCTAAGCCATGCTGCTAGAAATTCTTTGCCATGTAGATGTTTGGTTCTGACCTATAGATTTGCTGTAGCATCACAGTAGGCGAGAAGGCGCTCCTTTTCCCTAAGGGCATGTCTGCACTGTAGGTCATGCTCTGCAGAGATATTAGAGCTCCCTTTAAAACTGGCTAGTTTGGATACCTATGCAGGTGACAGAGTGTGTGATTCAGAGCCGGCTACAGAACACTTTGAAGAAATGGGTCAATAGAATTTCCTGCTTTCCCAGTGATGCTGTTACCTGTACCTGAGCTAGCCTGAAACAATAAAAAATGTGATCTGCAGTCACACATCGATTCAGTCAGCTGGATGGCAGCAGAGTAGAAATAATCTGCATAAGAATGACAAGTTGCATCTGAAAATGTCTCAGTCTGAGATCCAAGTGTGTGAAACACAGTCACCCTTCACCTGTACATCTGATTTTGGTACTTTAGGCATGGTAGAGATTTACCTTACCCTAAAGCTGCATAAGTTGCAAAAATCATTTAAATGTAAGTAATTAGACAGCCAGTGTAGTTTTTCTTCAGAGCTGTACTCACACATCCAAATAGGTTGCAGCCAACCTCTGTGAGTCTTTCATTGCAAATCTAGAATCAAGGATATTTAGTATTTTGATATAAAGTTCTGTGTGCCTAAACTTGATGAGCAACTTAAGCAAATAATTGGTCAAAATTAGAGATTTTTATCTATTTTCCTACTTTGAATTCTGGAATGCTTTCATAAGATCATGTTGCCAATGCAACCAAAAATCTGACATGTCCTTGTGAAATCCTGTGTTTCAGAACCTACTGTGTCCCCCACTGTTGTCCGCAATGAATACTCTACGCACCCTGTGCAAGGTGGTTCTGTAGGATGCCCTCCTTCATACGAGTCATACTGCCTCCATGGTGGAGTGTGCAATTATGTTTCTGATCTACAAGACTATGCCTGCAAGTAAGTACAGAAATTTGTATTGTCTGTGCTGATGAATGGTATCCTTAGGGCTCAGTTGAGTGCAGACAGTGAGGTGTTTGTCCACAAGTTATCTGTTAATCATTCACGCTAGCAATTATCCTTAGACTCTGCACTTTTCTGTAAGTGATCACTGTAAGTTTCTGTAAGTGGTCACTCCATTCACACTCATTGCAATTAATAGTAGGGTTGGGTTTGTTCCCTAAGCATTTGATTCTTTGCTTTGGAAATGTGAGATAAGTTGTTAAGTGACCTGGTGCTCATGGCTTTACGAAAGAGGTGCTTGCTGTCTCTCCTGTAGGTATTGTGCTGACTTGTACCTCCCTGTTGGCCTTGCTGTTAGTGTGTAGCACTCACTGGGATGGGAGAGGACACCTCTGTCTTATCTTCTCTGACTGGGACCAGGAAGGAGAAGTCTGGTGTCAGCGTCTTCCCTTACAGTTTGTAGGGTCTTGGTCCCTGGCAGAAAGGGTACAATGTGATGGTCCTCTTACAAACAGGGAGAGTAGCAGTGAGACCTCAAAAATGAGACCTCCTTTCTCCTGTCACTATTTATGTGAAGCCTAATTCCCGGTTCCCCAAATGCAGTTACTGATGAAAGCAAAAAGAATCTGGTATTTCCAGAAGTCAGTCTTGGCCTGGTCAATGTGACAGCCTAATCCCATGGGGTAATCATTTCTTCAAAACCATTAGTGCTGGAGTTTATTGTGTAACGTGAATATGTTTGAATCTGTGTTATATCTTTCTTCAAAATCAAGCATAAAAGTGTTTACAGTGGGACAAATCCAATGCCTGCCTCCTCCCCTGAGGCCCTACCTGGTTAGCAAGGACCTGTGCAGGGGATGGATGCTGTTCCGTAGCCGGGAAATTTCCCTGTGTCTCAGTAAGTCACGTGGCCCTGGTATAACCCTGGGGTGAGGAGAGCAAGCTTTGTGCTGAAGGGCTTCTTTGACCCACCATTCCCCCAGATCTTCCTTGTACCTCTGCACCAGGCCATTTCTGCAAGCATTGCCAAATCCTAGACTTTCTTATTTTTAAATATGAGTGGTCTCCCTTGCCTACAGACCTCCGTACCTGCAGGAATATGAAAAGAATGTATCTCATGTACATACATGGGAATGAAGTGGATGCTTTGTGCTGTGGATTTCTTAAGCTCAGCAAAGCCATTACAGGAGATGGGCTCATGGCCATGTCTGGTATTTGTTATGATTTTTTTAGTGTAAATTTTAGAGGAATTGAAAACTGTCTTTTTTCATCTCATTGAGTTTCTCCTATTGAAACTGAAGAGTCTACAACTGCAGAACTTTCAAATTGGATCACTTTTTTTTTTCTTTTATTTGTTAGGTGTTAGTGCATAATCAAAATCCAAATGTATGTATTATTCAGTGCTGGAAGTGGAAGCTGTTTAAAAAATTAAGGAGTAACCAGGCTTAGCCATGTTCTTGGGGGCCAGGGTTTGTGTGTGGACCTTGCTGAATTCTCACATTGCTGAATTCTCACTAGATGGCAGCATTCATTCATGTAGGTTGTAATATATTAAATACCAAAACGAAGTCATTGAAAAATGTTACCTAGCAAAAATATCTTGTAAAAATGACATACCAAATGTGATTTGTATTTTAATTAATAAAAACTCTTACACTAGAAAGTAGATCTTCTAGCTTGTTTGGAATTTATTGTGATAGTACATTAAAAAACCAGCATTTTTCTGCCTTCCAAACATATATGCGTTCTAATTTGTGGCAGAATGAGCATGCTTGTGCCTGATTTAATAATGAATGCTAATATAACGTTTTCAGGACACTAGGTAAAAGCTGCTGCAGATCAAATCCTGCTTCTTTTGCTCATTTGACTAGAACTTTTGACTTGAGCAATATTAAACCGATAAAAATTGTGAGCAGGATTTGAGCCTATGTTGCTCAGAGATTGTTAAGAATTGAGTAGACTTTTCATTTTTTATGTTATTTCCTTTTTTATGTCTCTTACCTTGCACAGTAAAACTAGGCTGGGATTGTTTTTGATGTATTTCTTACTTGCTAGTAATTTTGATTTGAGGGTTTCATGCACTGATAAAATATTTCTATGTTGGGTTTTACAGTGGTAAAAACAAACAAAACCTGCCTACAGAAGAAGCTTGTATTAAAACTAAATTGCGAAGATATTTCTAACCTGTATGAGGGTTTTTTTAGACATTTTTGTTTTAAAGTAAGGATTTAGATTAAAATTTGATTCCCTTAACCAAATCACTCTGAAAATACAAGTAAGTCCTATATTGCCTATTTCATAGAAAGGGAAGCTTTCTGCTGGAAACAGTTAAATGGAAAATCTTAGGGAAACACTAAACACACAGCAGGATTTAAGAGAAAATTATTTTTTCTATTCTTTACTCTTTAGAATCTGGAAATTATAATCTCACTGTATAATTCTATAGCTTTACAGTACAAAAGTCTTTTAATATTGAGTTCTACAGGTTTTGACAGCCATTCTTTCAAAGTAATTCTGTCTTTACTACTACTAAATTCAACCGCATATTTCTGTAGCAGCTGCCAATGGTAAATCAATACACAAGGTGACTGAAGTGATGATCTGGGGTTTTTCTTCTGCTGCCAGTTACAAAGTGTGCTCACTTCCTTTTGGCAGCTGTGTGACGGGCTACGTCGGGGAGCGGTGCCAGTTCAGCGATCTGGAGTGGTGGGAGCAGCAGCACACTGAGCAGGTGAAGATGCGGAACATCACCATCACAGTGTGCATAGCAGTGCTGGTCCTCCTGCTACTGCTGGGGTCCTTGGCTGCCTACTGCCACAGGTAGTGCTTCCAAACAAGTGCTGTGAATGTGTGGCACAGGGACCGAGGTGCTGCTGACTTTCACAGAGGGCTCATGGCAAAGAGCACGAGCTGTTCCTCAGCTGGTGGAAAGCACCATATCATCCTCGCTACTCTTTTGCTTTTCAGTAATTGGATCTATGAATAATTCAGAAAGTTCTGGCATGTCCCTTGCCTGCAGTACTTGCATTGATGTTAGTGAGTGACGTGTCTGGGGGGATGAAGAATAGACCTTACTGCGTTTGAAGAGGAGCCATAATTTGTATTGATGAGAGAGTTCAGCAGCATGCTATTTACTTCTTTGTTTCCCTTAAGACCTGTAGGTGTCTGAAACTGTCATGGTAGGGTTTGGTTCTTCTCTGCTAGCTATCCCATTAATTTGGTTTTGCTTCCCTTTCAGTGTAGTGTGGCACCTGAAAGGTTCCTTTGCCATTGAGAAAGGCAGTGTACTAACCTTCCCATAGCAAATTTCCACAGTGATTCTTCCAGCAATGAAGGTGAAAATAGTTTTCCTGGCAGTAGAAAGAGTAAAAACAGGGATGTGAGTCTAAGGCACACCTGTTGTAAAAGTACTCCCTGGCATTTCCGTGGCTGTAATGAATTGCGCAGGTTTGGGATTATTCTCATGGCAAAAAGGATCCCTCCAGTTACTATTTAAAACCCAGTCTGATATGAAATGAAATGTCATTGATGTCCCTTGGACTGGAAAGTACTCAGCACTTAATAAGGTAGAGTCTTTTGGCCATGACCTTGGCAGATAACTGTTCCCATACTGTTGTTTAAATGCATATTTATATTTAAAAGTAAACAAACAAAAAGTCAGACAGGAGCCAAATCAAGAGTCTTATGCTGCATGCCGACCTGCCCTCCATGTGCAGGGGTTTTGTTTGTGGTTTAGGTTAATTTTAAAATTAGACTCTCCTAGGCCAAAAAGTTAAGGTACAAAAGAAGTTAACTATGGAAGCTAATATTTTCCATTCTTATTTAAAGGCTCCTCGCATATTTAGTCCATAAAAGTAGAGAAGTTGTCATGTTTCTTATTTCCTATTAACTGATGGTAGAGGTCCAGAATTAAAGCTAAGTGCAGTCTGGTTTATTCTCATGACCTGGGATTCACAAAATAATCAGTGGAATGATACATACAGAATAGAAAACTTTTGAGATTCTTATATTTCCCATATGAACTGTCATGGAAAACAGCCAGAATATGGCTGGTTTTAAAGTGTGAAGGTATTAATTCTCTTCCCTTCCTCTGTTTTTTGTCATTTCTCCCTGATTTGCCTTTCTTTCTTGCCAAATGCTCTTGATCAATATAACTATTTACCTCAACAAGTTTTCAATTACATGCTTGACTTAATTTGTACTGCAGTTATTACTAGCGTAACTAGAGCAAAATGAAGCCACTGACCTAAAATCCCTATTTAACTGCAGTCTGGAAACCAGTATTTGGGTTGAAATTGCTATACTGCTTTTTCACATAATCTACTGTATTTTGAAATGTACCAATTAAGTCTGTAATAGTCCTATTCTTTCCCCTTTAAAATGGAGACACCTACCTCCTTTTAATTGAAGGAAATGAAGTTGGAGATCTACACCTGCCAATTTGAAAAAAGTGTAAACTGGAGGCCAAGAATACCAAAGTATTGTGTGTGTTTGTTCAACGACTGTAGTCTGCTGAAAAGCATTGTGTTATTCTCAGTGGTAGGTTTATGTAGTCTGATTGTATAGTATGCCAAGTTTCCTATCTTCCTTGGGGAGCAAGGAAACAACTCTTTTCCAACAACAACAACAAAAAATATCTGAATCACAAATTTAACACCCACGATCCTTCCACCTCTATTGGCCAAGGCTGTGCAAAAATCGACAGTAGGAGTGGGATTAGGATTGAGAAATTCTTGGCCTCTTGCCCATGCTTGGTCAACTAGATTTCACTGCCTCGTCTGCTTGTGCTCAGTCTCACACGAAGACTCCCGTGCTCGCCAAGCCCATCTGGCATCTGTTACTCTGCATGCTGTAAAGTCAGATGTAGAATTAGTAGCGGGGCATCCCGCTGAGGACCATGCCTGTGTGTGAGCTCTGTGCGATGGATTTTATAACTCTTGAGTAACGAGCTCAAGTTTTGTCAGCACTACGAGCTGCAAGGAAGAACAGGCACATCTAGGTGACAAAACATGAACAGCAGCCTTACCACAGTATCAGGAAAAGTCAAAATGCACTAATTTACCTATTTCTCAGCATTCTGCTCTGTGGATATACCCTCAGATCTGACACCTATTTGATTTCATACTAGCAGTCCCAGTCTTACCCTCTACTGCAGACAATTACTTTTTATTTTTTTAATGTTTGAATACATAGGAACGCATTATAGAGAATCTGGGGAGAAAAACCATGGTGGAGATAGGTCTTTCTCATTTCTAACAAAAAGCAAATTTTATTTACATTGGATTTTCATAAAGAGAGCAACATATGATAATTCCCAGTTAGTATATGAATGTGATGTAGAAATAAAAGGAAAATTGCTATTTTCTTTGATACATGTCTATTCGATTTCATTTAAAATGAATGAGACTTCCAGAATTTGGAAAGTGTAACACTGATTTTCTTAGCTGATGTCTAGGAGGAGAAAAAACATGTATGTAAAGTCAGTAAAGATGTACTGATTTGGATCTCAAGCAGTGTAAATCAGCTCTTTTCCTTATGACTGTGTTTTCTATATTGGGGCCTATATGGGCTTTTAATACTGCCTTACAAGTGATTGCTGTTTAATTGCAAAAACATCAACACTTGAATTTATGGATCTAGCCACTTAGGGCTGATTTTTCATATCCTTTTCCAAATCCAGGTTGTACTCTTAGCTTTTTCCCCTTGAGCTAATTCTATTGGTCGTGCTTTTTCCTGGAAATGTCTTAGTTCCAAGTTTTTTGAGGCTTTCAGTTTGTTTATTTCATAGTAATTTCTGAAATGGTTGTTTTTCATAAATGATGCAGATGAATGCAGAAGCAACTTTCATAATTGTAACTATCAATGGTGTGCAAAAATACAGTCAGATATTTATTTCTGAGCTTCACCCACAAACGTTGTTCATTTTATTGACTGAAACCTAAATCTTTATAAGAGGATAGTATTATGTCCCTTCTGTAAATACCTACAGAATAATGTGTGAAAGGAAGCAGCATCTGTTCCTCCCAAAGCAAAAGAATTTGTTTCAGCTTTTGTTCTGTTGCAGAAGTCAAAACTTGTATAAGAAGAATCTCTATGCAGAAGTGGCAAGAGATGCGAGCAGCCGCGCTGACAATGAGAACGTGACACCTACTAGCAGCAAGTCTCGGGTAACTATATTAATGTGGAGTGGAGAGGGAAGCAGGAAGGATCAAAGAGTGTTAGGGATCCACTTGAGATTATCCATCAAATAATTCACATCTTAAATATATTAAATAACTGCTAGAGTCATCAAGTGCTTTGCTGTGAACCCTAGTTCATCTTACCTCATTGTTATCCCTCGAAGTTCACAGCTGCCTGGATGTATTGCAACCATTAGCCAGTGTTATTGTTAGCTTTGAACACAACAGTTGGGGAACTGTGTTCTAAATTAAGGAAATGGCAATGTGATGACATGGCATATCACAGAGTTATTTTCACAGGAAAGTATGCCCTCAGTAAAAAAGGCTTCTTGGAAGCCAAGTATTGTGTCTGCTACATGAGATGTTGAACTTTATTTGGAGGGGTTGATGAAATTAAATGTCTTTGTATTTGAGGCTGCTGCCTTGTAAAGGAAAACAACCAGGATGTTATTGGGCAGTTTGGGAGGGAATATAAAATACAAATTCTGCACTAGTGTAGGTAGAAATGCCATTGTGATCTGGTTGTAGTGGCCTGTTTCTGTTGTCATTTTTGAAGTTGCATGAGAGAATTTGCCCCCTCAAGGTCTGATCTAAGGACCTGATTCTCGCTGGCATTAAAATGACATTACACTGCTGGGTGACAGCAATTGAAACTTGAAGTTGGCAAAAGTGACATAATTGGCGTCTGTGGCTACTTCTGTGCCCAGTCTGAGACTCCTTTCTCAGAATGGCACGACTTACCCTGAGAGCTTGTCTGCACAGGCACATCATTCAGCTCCGAGTAAGCTGCTGGAATGCAGGTATCACCACGCTTGTCTGGGTAACATCACATTAGCCAAACAGCATAGACTCCTCAAAACAAGCACAGTTATGCCAGGGGAAAAGACTACTGGAAGTGTTTATACTTGTACGGGATTGGCACCTAGCTTTTTACTGGGGTAACCGCGCACATGTTTTTCTAGTATAGGTATTACTGCAAAGTTTTAAAGCCTTCCAAGCCCAACTATAGCTGGAAAAGTACAAGAGCCATGTGCATAGAAGTCACGGTCACAAAAGAATTTGACTTTAAATGGCCTGCTCCACATCTTTGAGTCCAGAAAGAGATGAGTTTGTTCTACTTGGGAGTCTGTCTGAGGGCTTGAATATCATGGAATATTTACAGTGCAAATCCAAGGATTTTTAATCAACCCAAAGAAGGCCTCACAAATGGTTTAGATTGAGTGTCTGGCAGGGTTTGTGAGTGGGTAGCCGATGAAACACATTATCAAACGTGGTGGGAGTACTGAGTTGACTTGACCCTGGTTATAACATATGGTTCCTTAGCTGGTCAACTGCGTACTCTTGGGGACCTTTTATTACCAGCACTTTGTTCCTCCAGGTACTGGACAGCAAATGTGCTGAATTGTGGCAATGTCATCATTTGTTCACAGCAGAGACAAAAACCGCAGCTTGCAAAATATCTGAGGCTGGGAAAATCGGAAACACTTGTCTGGGACTGAGGACAGCTCGTTGCCTGGGAGCAGTGCTCTAGGAGGCCTGCAGCTCATCAGCTCTGTCCCCACCTGCTGTTGTCCCCACAGTTAATGCTAGTGGTCAATGACATTTTTGCTGAATATAGGAGTAATTAGACAGCTAAGCAACGGACTAAATCAACAAAAACAAATCCAATCTACTCATTTATTACACAGTGTGTTAAATTTCACCATGCATTCTTGCACTGGGAGACATCAAAAACATTAATAAAGTAATTTATTGCAAATGGCTTGTTGCAGTCTGGAAGAGGAAATCACTGACCCTTTGCTAATTATTGCTGCTTACACAGTAATGGATTCCTGTGGTTTCATGCATGTGATTTGCTCTGTGCTGATGTAGCCATGGAGTGTTAAGTTCACTGCAGCCTCATGCGTGCACGCACTCAGGTTAGAAACTGTAGAGTTGCGAAAAAGCAGCGGGAAGTTGTCCATTTCTACTGTTCACTTACAGTGGATTATTGGGGAGCTTTATGTAACAAAAGAGATTATACTACCTCAGGGACAGAAAACTATAGCTCCTCAACTCTTAAGGTACTGATATAGGTTTTTGGGTGCTATTGATTTACACAACATAAATAATCTTAATGAAGGACTTTCATACAGGGACTGGATATGTGTATGCAGGAACAGTAAAAAAATCATGAAATTCACTGCTTTTGTAGCCCACAGTGCTGCCGCTCATTCTTGAGGCTGGGGAGAGGGAGTGCAAAGATTACCATGTTTTTGCCCATTCAGGTTAGTGTAGAAGATAACAAGACTTTACACTACCACGCACATCAAATGCTAGGTATTGTGATTCTGAAACCATACCTATGAATTGTCCAAGTGTCATTCACTTTTCCCTTTACTTCTGTTCTGCCAAGTGAGGCTACATTTAGCTGAGGGTATGCCTGGGTATTTTTTCACATTCGTATTAGAGTTCCATAAGCCAGGCTAGGTTTGTCCTAGGGATACGTTAGCCTTGGTAAACTTCTGCACATGCCTGGATTTTGATGATATTCTGGAACTTTTCATCCAGCAAGTGTTCTGCTTTGCGCAGTCAAAGATATTTCGCAGAACCATGTGTAGCTGAATCTCCTCTGGGGGTCTGTCACATGTGGGTTAGCAGCTGTAAGCCTACAGATTTTATGTAAATGAACTGATGCCTAAATAGTCACGCCTGCTGCATCTGTGATCTATCCACCAATTATCCACCTGGACCACTGAATCTGTCAGTCCTTCTGTTGGAACATCTTATTTAAAGACATTTTCTCTTCTTGCCTTTCCCTGCAATTTAAACATCCCCTTTTTACTGTGTTTCCCTCCTTACTGTGTTTCCCTCTTTCTCTCTATACTATTTCAGCACAGTGCTTCACATTGCTTTCCTCTAGCCCTGGTTTTGATTTTTTTCCCCCTGGTCTTTTCAGCATGTTCCCCCAGAAGGTCCCATCTTCTGCTTCGGAGGTGTCTCTTCCACTGTCACTGTGGGATGATGGAATCGCAGACCCCAGGTGTTGCCGAGGGCTGGAAAGGGAGGCTCACTTCCTTCCCTGTGTCTGAACAGGGTGTCCTGCTGTCTGGTTGCGAGTCTCTCTAATACTTTAAAAGTGGCCCTCAGTACTATGGAGAGAGTTGATTTTCATGTGCTTTTGTTCTTGCATCTGGAAAGGTTGATTTGCAAGGCAAGAGAATGGGTAATTCTTTACTAGACTGGGACTGCACAATTTCCAAAGAAAGACCGGGGCTGTCATCAACTCAAATGTTTAATTATCTGCAGGGGAAGGGTCATCCCAGAAGCCAGGATGACCTTTTTCCCTCTGCTGTGGTTGGAGTGTGTGGGCCTTCTACTTTGTCTCTTGGGTTTCAGAAAACTGGTTTGTTTTGTATTAATTTGGGCTCTGTATATTTTGTGCATATTGTATGTATTTGCAGTTTGCAGTTGTTCAGGAGTGTAACAGTTCTCTGGAGACCAAAGCGGTTGATCTAATTGAGTGTGAGACAACAGATCCTCATCCTGCCTGTCCTTCAGAATATGGTGAGTAGGATTTCCTTCCTTATTAGATCTCTCCTCACCTTTGTACCAGCAGGAGCAGCAGCTGATAGAGGAGACAGAGAAATCAAAATTGTATTTCTGGCCTGTTTATAGCTGCTGTGCACAGCAAAAGCCATGTTTGTATTGCTGTGAAGAGACCATTCAGTCCTTCACTTTGCAGATTACCCATGAGAAATTACTGCTTTCACACTCATAAGTAGCCGGGTGCTTCTGATGGTAGTAATAATACCACATTTTTACATTTATGTAGAACTTCACAGGTTTACTTCATAGCAAGTGAGTTATGCCCATCATACTGATGGGGAACGTATATCCATGGAAAGATACACTTTGACAGTCCTTATTCATTCAGGAAGGATAACTGACATGGTGTGAGGAGTCCAGGACTCCACAGAAACCTTTTGCCCTGCAGCAACTGCAGTTCTGCTTTTGTGTTAAACGAGGTGTTTGGCTGCCTGAGGAGTGTTTGGTGCTTAAACAAAGATGAGCTGAATACAGGGGATGTGCCTCCCATCCCTGGTGCAAAGGCAGCAGGCAGCACAGAAGCACACAGTGGGCTTCCATGGCCCGCAAGTTACCAGCTGGACCACTGTGAGTTTTAGGAAATGCTGCCTTATAGATGGCAACTGAATCTCCTAATTGCTCAGATGGTGAGAAATGATGGAGAAAGACTGATAACCGTAACCATTTGTCTTATTTACCTCCTGACTACAGAAGTTACTAGAGAACCCAGTTTGCATCAGTCTTTTAGTAATATGCAAAGACAAATGTTTGAGGGTACTCGAATGGGCAGGCATCTTGCAAGTTTTTCAGAATTGCCCATCCTGTCCTTAGACATACGTTGGGAAGTCACTTTATTCATCACTAGAAAATATGCCTCACATTTACTTGGTTGGACTAATATTGTGAACATGTGTAGAACTGTATCATCCAGGGAAGGAAGCCTGATGTTTCCCATTAGGAGGCTCTGTTTTCATTTATAGTTTTATCAGATGCAGCTATCAGAACAGAAATTTTGCATGACAGATGTGTGATTTTTTCCTAGTTGAAAAATTTAGCAAAAGTGGTTCAACCATTTTAGACAACACTGGTAAATAATCTGATGTCTTTTCTAACATATTATAGAAAGTTCTCATACCATGCCAGTGAATAATTCTTTTGACTTTGGAGCAGGGGGTTTAATTTTGCCAGGCAGGTACTCTTGCTGTCACAGGCATGCATTTTCCTGTTCTTGTATATTAAAACAGAAAACCATGAAATTTGCCTAGGACGAGTAATTTCTTAAAATCTGAAGCAAGTTCTTGATTTTGTCTCTTTTTTTTTTTTTTTTCTTTTGACATGAATTGGTTTTGTAATTTTCTGAAGTCAGTTCATAGCTTTCCTCTTTCTAAGCTGCCATTAGCTTTCTTTTAGCTTAGGTATTATGAAGCTTCTGAAATGGCTTTCACTAATACATACCCATTTTCTCCAGTGGAAGAACAGCCTGTAACATACGACAAAGCAGCAGAGACTTTGGCAGAAGAGGAGAAAGAACAAGGCTGTCGACAAGAGATTCCTGTTGGTGAGAAATCGGGTCAGCCCATGGGAGGGGCAAAGGGCCCTCCCCAGGCTCCCTGGAGCATCCATCCCAAGCCCCTGCTGGAAAGAGAGCCCTGCAAGCTTGCCCCAGCCAGCCTGCTGATGCAGCCAGACTAGAAGCAGCCTGGGTTTGTGTGGGAAAAGGAGGAAGGATGAAGTCAGTAGAGAACGGGAATTCATGAAACACTGAAGCAACCCCCATTTTTGCATTAAAATCTGCTTGAGAAAAAAAAACAACCCACAAATCAAAACAGAACAGAGAATTCCTTGCCACTCCTTCCCTGTCATCTCTGCTTGGAAGAATTACTGTGAGCAAAGTATTAGCAATGAGTACTCTAAGTATCACTTTAAGGGTCACCGCTGCTAAATTCATTAACTGCCTGCTAAAAGGACACTGAGGGGAAAACAGACTAGAGAGTGATTTGTCAGAGATAAGTACTTTCTAGTGGAGTTTATTGCAAGTAGCAGTCTTTACACATACACACATAGAGTCCAGAAAACTGCCTAGAAAATGGGCCACAAGCACAACTGCAGAGAAACTGGAGTGGAAGATGGTGCAGGAAAATAAGTTAAAAGCAAATCTTTTTATTAAAATATTGTTCATGGACACTTTAAGCCCCTCCCCAGCACTGCTGTCAGGCCAGTGTAACTTCTTGGACTTCACCAGAGATATTCTTGTATCTGCTTCTGTGAGCGAGCACCAAACAGAGTCTTGCATTTCTCACGTTTGGTGGGCTGGAGGATTGTTTGTGAGCATATGGTATTAATGATGGTCACATCTATTAAGTGAGAGGTAACGTTTTGAGGGGAAAGGTGATTCTTCCATTAAATTTTCCAGTCTACACTGGTCCTTCAGAGCATTACAGGATTGTTTCCGGACTGAGGCAGTGGGTCTGAGTCTTCTTTCAGCCCCGCGAGGAAGCACGTGCTGGAGCTGTCCCTGCCTCACAGAAGCGTGGCTGGCAGCAAAGCCCAGTCCGTTATACGGGACTTAGCGTGGGGAAAGAAGTCCAGCCGGTTGCTGCTCCAAAAGAAACAAACAAAAAACCGCCTCAGTTTGGATTGACTTCCACGTAGCTGATTTGTGCTGCCTGATAAAATCCATGGGATCAATTGGAAAACAACACCAATTTTTCTTGTAACTGGCTTTCTAACAGCTACAGCTCCCTTCCAGTTATTTACTAAGAACTAACTCACTTACAAAGCTCTGTTCTATATAGAGTTGTAGCTTAGTTGTTTATCATCTCAAGTGATTTTCACTGGTGGTCTTGACTCCCTAAGGCTGTTTTCAGAAGGTTTTGGAAGATATCTGGAAATCAGCTATACTACTAATAAATCTCTCAGTCCCCTGTTTTTCAAGCCTACTACTATACCTATTGGACACCTTTAAACTCTGCTACAGTGCCCACCACTAGTGTTCCTTGTAATTCATTAGCTGGACAATAGTGGCAAATGTTATTAATTTGTGTGCTTGCCATCCTGCTTTTTGGTTTTTTAGAATCCTTCCAGGAAGGTATGGGACGTTGTCATTTGGTTACCAGGTCTGTAGGCCGATGATGGGAAAGTGTACTGAAAGGCTTTTACCTCTCATCCAAGAGTTACACGCTGGAGTAACTTTGCAGAATCAGTGCTGATTTATGTTGTTGTAAACAGTAAGAACATTGAGCGCAAGGTGTCTGAATTACAATACATATAATGGTCTGTTGTGTAGAAAGTTGTCACTTGTTTATCTTCTAAAGTGATTTTTGCTAGTGGTTTTGAGTTGCTGAGTCTGTTTTCTAATCACATCAGTTCTGAATTCAAAATAAACTTGTAATGTAGGCATTTCGAGAGGTTAGTTGGAACCAGTAGCAACAAAGACCCATTCTCTTGTGTGAATTGCAACAGGGGGGCTTCCATGGAGAGCCATGGAAGTTGACAGAGTTGGCATACTAAACTGTGTTCAGGAGAGGGCAACCACTGGGTTGAACCGTTAGTATTTAGTAGATTTTATTTTAAGTTCAGCATAGTTTAATTTCATTAACATTATTAAAAGCATCTACTTTGGATTCCTTAGTCTTCCACAGTTCATAATTGACCTTGTGTCATTTGATGGGAAGAGAGTCCAGCTATAAAGGCCCTGATTCAGTGAAGCATTTTATTTCCATGAAAGCTAGACAATAAAATGACTTCGATCCCTGCACTTTGATTATCTCTGGTGAAGTATGTTTGTGTGCTTAAAATCAGTGTTGTGTTGTATGACAGTCATCTTGTTGGAATTTTTGCTGCTCAAAGGAAATAAAGATTTGTAACTTTGAATCTCATCTAAACAGAGGTGTTTCAGACTCCTTACAAATTAGTTTCATGTTCTACCCCGTGTTTTTTTTTTTTTTTAATTTGTTTTCCTTCAGTCTAGGGATCTAATTTGAAATTTTTATTG
>VYXH01010720.1:32921-71144 GCA_013397275.1 Burhinus bistriatus | reverse complement strand
TTTTTTTTTTTAATTTGCTTTCCTTCAGTCTAGGGATCTAATTTGAAATTTGATAGTGTCCTTTAGAGAATAAGATAGGAAAATTGAGCTGATATGTTTGTGTAATTAGGGTGTTTTGAGTTTTAAATGTTTCCTAAACTCAGCTCTAAACTCAAAATAATCTTTAGTGTAAAACCTTGAGATGATATTTCAATACAAATATAATATATTTGGTTTATATGTATGTTTATAAAGCTATTGATTTATAAAATAAAATTAAAGAAGATCCCCTGTGTCCCTCTTGTTTCAAAGGACAAGAATGCAAAATTCTGGTTTCAGTTAACCCATGCCATGTTTGTTGATAGCTCCATTGGTTTCATACAGCCGCAGTGTATAATGTGTTGGGGCAGCATGTGCAGATATCATGGGGTTTTCTTTCACCACTCAGAGAATGTATACTAATGAGGATTATCTTGTGCAGCTCACAGGTAGATCTCAGCTTGAATACAGTAAGTTTTTATTTATTGTTTTAGTTACACATTCCCGTAAAACAATAGAAGCCATATACTCCTTTTTGAGCACATTTAAATGGCTCTGTTACGAATGTTGCTCCTTTTTTGTCCAGTAATATTATCCATGGCTTCACAATATGTTTTTGAACTGGTGTCCAAGATGTTATTCTCAGGCTTTACATGCAGATCAGTTGAAGTCAAATGGTTGAATCCTGGAGCATCCTCAGTTTTTTTTGGCTAAACTTTTTTCAGGTATGCAAAAAAACCAAACCCCCAAACCTAAAACTTTTAAAATTATTAGACTTTCTGGGTATGTAGCTAACTTAGTATTGACCTCAAATCCTACTGGTATACTCTAACTTTTAAAAATGAAATCAACATGTATTATATTAAGCTGTAAAAGAGGAATTCAGAAACATAGGGGGGAAAAGCTTGGCAAGTCCAAAATGAGAAAAATATTGGGAAATTCTAAAGAGCAAGGGAGAAAATGAGTTGGTTCAATTTAGTAAATCCTGAGTTTATTGAAACTGACATTTCAATTCTCTAAAGACATATTTTCATCGTAAACAAGTGAGGAATGATTCATGCTCATTCGTTATGAACATAGGCAATGCAATGGGTCCTAGTCATAGGAATGCATGACACACATCATTTTAAGTCCCTTTTGCAGCTTTGCAGAAGTTTATCTGTTCAGGTACGAATTTTCCATCCTGGTAATCTCTTTCAGAATGAAAATATTTCTAAAAAAATTGTAGGAAAAAAAAGTAAAAAAGTATTTGGAATGGGATTAGGGGAAGCCTCTGCCTTCTTAACATATATTGTGGTTTTGTCTTATTGGGAGTCATTTTATCTCATGTTATTCCAGGGTGATGCCTACGCTGTTCAGTTAGTCTTCAGGACACACTTGGTGTTATTGCATCTCTCCCTGATAACTTACCATCTTTATCTCTGTGCATGTAAAAGGAAAGATGTTAGTGGCATTAGAAGCCTCCCCCAGAGCCCCAGGAATGCACCCCAAACACAATCTGCAAGCGTGATATCCTAAGTTGGCTCACGTCCCTCTGATCTTTTATTGAGACTGCTGTTTAATGCCAGTTTTGATGTGGACCAGGAACAGCCAACTTTGTGAAGACCATTCATCATGGGATTAACTTTCAGGCACTCCTCAGTACTGAGGTGGACTAGATTCAGACCAGTGAAAAGCCTTAGTCCCTTCTACCCAGCCTCAGGGGCCCTCAATATCTTGCAATTTCAGGGCTTTGGAACTTGACTTTTGAGGCAACTGCAGCAATAATCATCTATAAAGATGCAGAGGTCCTTTTGTATTGGGACCCTGGCCACTATCACATCTTCTTCCTCAAGTCTAGGTGTTACAACCAAAACATCTTCTCCCTGCCTACTGTCTTTTTGGAGGGGATGGTTCTGACTCTTCTGTTGTATTAGATACAAGCAGAGGCTAAACCAAAGCCTAGAAGGAGTTTCTACACTTCATAGATCAAGACCCTGTAGTCTGGCAGCTGTCTTTTTTCCAGGTAAGAAGTCTCCACGATTAATTTTAGGAACATCTGAGTCCTAGACCCTTGTTTTTGCTTGCACCCACTGCTGCATGACACTGTTACCTTTCCAAGCACCCAGCCTTATACTGCATGCCTTCCAGGAGCTTCAGTTCACAGATGTTACTCCTAATCTGGCCCCATGGGTCTGACCTTCACCGTATGCTCATTACGGGTTATGGGATCCTGTCTGCCTGCTAGTTTTGAGTCCATGTACCAATATTGGCCTTACCCACGTGGCCTGTATCCCAACCAATTTGGAGTGGTTTTAAAAGTAAGTCAAAGACACCATTGAAGGGAATTTCTCACTTTTATGTGAGCAGCTACTGGAAACAGAGCAGGTGGAGTCCTGGTCCGTTAATAAGTCTCCTAAGGATTAATATGATACAAATAATGAAAAGAATACTTCATAATTTATAAAAGAATTAGCCACTCATGCCCATATAAAAAAAGCATTGTAGTTTCATGACCCAGCAATTTTTGTGCAGCTCTGGGCTTTCTATTGATTAGAGCTGACAAGTTTTATGTGCTGTATTCAGTCTACAGAACAGTGTGCACATTTTAATGGACATGATCTTTGTTAATATTGATTGCACAAAAGAATACATTTGAGTGTGGTGTAATAAATTGAGAGAATGCACAGTTGATATTTCATTAGTCTATTAACAGTACTTAGTCATAATGTAAGAGTGGTGAAAGTGTGCTATATATAAATTTATCCTTTTTTCACTCGAGAAAGAAATAGAAATATTTAGATTAAGATTTTAATGACCATTTTGCTGTTTATTTCTTGTTTGCAAAAGAAAGTTGGGCCCAATTCTGCGCAACCTTTGTGCAGTGTGTGTGCCTGTAAATAGTAAGTTAAGAAGAAGAAACATGTATTTTAAATGGCACTTGAAAGGCAACCATTTAAAAAAGAAATCAATAAACTAAGTACAGCCAGATGCTGAACATCTCACAGGAGACCAAAATCAGTAATAATTATGGGAGATTCAAGGATCCCTACAGTATTTGTATGAAATAATAATAGAGTTCAAATTTATTTCCGCTGACCTTAGTGTTGCTCATTAAAGGTTTTAGCAGAGACCTGGATACAGTCGCATTCAAGTGAGGTGTTTAGAATTAAAATACAGATAAAAGGAAAAAGGTTAATCCAGGTCAAGGGAACAGACCAAAACTGGGATTGCATAAGATTATAGTATCTTTACTCATTTCTCCAACGGTCAACAGCAGTTAAAGTAACAGTCTTTGCAAAATCTCCTAAATGAGAGCCTAAATGTGGTATTAACTGTCTATTTTTTGGCTTTGTCAGTGTCCTTAATGATTAGACGATGATTTTTGACCCCTAAGAGAGTTTTTTTTGCCGAAATGCAGAAATGTGCTGAACACCTTCAGGAGACTGAGATATATGACAAGGCACTGCCTACTCCTTATTATATATTGTAATCATAGTAGTTCTTTTCTCCTTTCTCATACCAAATAATCTGTATCCATTGTAAGAAATACATCAAAACACACTATGAGCCATTTCACAACAGCGAGTGAACCATGTGCCCAGAGCCAAACTCTACCAAATGGTGAGGCAGTTGGATCTGGATCTGATCTACTTTGTGGCTGGATGTAATAACAAACCAAACCAAAAATCTTCATCCAGCCAATGGTTCCCTACTCTTCTTCTGCATCCCATGTAACATTCCCTCAAAATGCCAGTTCAGAGCTTTGTAACTGAGGCTGCTGCTGCATTAGAGAGTGGTAATGAGCAATCAGGAGCTCTTGGTTCCGTTCCTCACTCCACTACTCATGGGGTGGCGTCAGGCAGGTCCTTGCAAACTCGAAATAAAAAGAGATGGAAAGAAAGAGAGAGAGAGAGAAAGATTCAAGAATCCTTACCTGTATTCTAATAGCTCTCAGTGTGGTGTGTTTTTTGATCTTTGAAAGAAATTACCACAGAAGGGTTATTCTTATTAAAAAAGCTAACATTAAAATTGACGGACTTGGAATCAAGCTGATTGAGATACACTTTTCTTGCCGTTACAGAGACAGATTAAGACACGTTTGAAGTGGATGCAGCTTTAGCACAGTTGTTAAAGTTGACTCTTTTACACCAGATCTGAATCTAACCCCATTGTCACATTATTATATACAAACAGTAGATACTGTACACCATAATGCACTTGATATTTTATTTTTCGGTGACGTTACTTCATCTTTCTAGGTAAAACTCAGCCCTTTGTCTACAGCCTGTTCGCCATAGAGTTCAACTTAAATCCTAAACCAGATAAACTGTGCTAAAATTTTTTGTAGAGGTGAACTCACCCTCTGTTTATATGTGTAATGATAAGCAGATCCAGATCTAAGATTTTAGAAATGCTTTACAGAACAGAAGTCCTGAAGCTCTGCATCAGGAGGCTTCAATAAGCAAAGCACAGGTATGTTTGCCTCAGTGTACATTTTAGGATGAAGGGAGCATTAGAAGCATTCAAATGTACCGGTATGAGGTCTTCTGATCTACAATAACACAAGGCATGCAGTGTGAAGTCTGGTTCAAGAGTCTTTTCAATTAAAGATTTCAGCCAAACCCGTAGTGTGTAAGCTGGGGTATGCGAATGTGTTGTATACCACCCAGCTTGCTATGAGCAAAGGAGGGAAGGGTGGCTGGGTTCTTTAAACAGTTAGACCTAACAAATGACTCGTTTTGAAGTCTTAGGAAAGAATGTGTGCTAGAGTGCACTAATACTGGCAAACAACAGAAGAGAAACGGATACGGCCAAAAGTTGGCAGATCTTCTCTTGGAATGTAAAGGGGGGGGAAAAAAAGAAGCCAAGAATAAAAAAGCTAGGTGTTATTCTTTCCACATGTGTTTATAGAAAAGGGATAGATTTCATGTTTCACCTTTTTCCAGTTTAATATGTGTTTTTCCTTCTGGTTTGGTTTTTGCTACTTTTTTTCACCATCCATTGTTCTATTACGGGTCGTTCAGCCCTATGTTAAGATGGCTTTGTAACCCAGGTAGTATCCCTCTTCTTCCCATCTGCAAAATCAAAGGGTCATATCTAGTACACTACTAAGCATTTGCGTTTATCCTGCATGCTGTGCATAGATAACGAGCATCCACGGTCTGCTTCTTCAAAAACATAAAAGCCAAACAAATGCCCAGACGTATGGGAAACATCTTAAATGAAAGTGGCTGGCAGGTTTCGAATGTCCTCATCATAAAAATAAGAATGAAATAGGGAGTTTGTTTATTCTGCAAATGGTCTAGAAGAGGGAGAGGGAATGAAGAAACAGTGGTTAAAGGCAATGGTTCATCAGAACAGGCCTTCCTGGAGACAAATCTAGATCATCTCTCGTATGACATAAATTAATGTAAACTCTTCTTTATAGACGTCTCCTTCTATTATTTCCATGTGTGAAACTACCATTTCTGGTGCAATGTTCTGAGGTTCTTCTGTATGTGTGTTTGTGTGTTTCTGTCTTTACATTAGCACATAGTGAAATAGTTTAAGGATTTAATAGAACAGATTATGTTATTATGCTAATGGACAATGGATATATCCAAGAAATATCACAAAGCTGAATGTAGCATTCAGAGGAACTAAGCTCTTTCCAAGGGTACAGAGGCCCACCCTTGCCGCAGCCTGTGGATGAATGCAGTCTGTGCTACGTCTGTGGGTTCAGCTCAGTAGCTCTGGGCGGGGTGGTGATCAAGCCACTCTGCAACCTGTATTCACACTGGATTGTGCTTTACACACGTGCCCACGATTGCACTCAAGCTGGTAGAGAATGTAGATCAAATATTCACAACCTTTCCTTGGTTACCTACCTGAACTGCATCTACTTACCATATACTGTCTATCTTACTGAGTGACCACCTAGCCCCATTGAAACACAAAGATTTATGTAGGAAGATCGTTTGCCTTCTTCACCACCACAGCTAAGAAGCCATATCAATTGACACTTTCTCAAATAGGAACTTTAGATATTCCCAGAAATGCGTAACTTAATTTAGCAGGATAGATTTAGAATAGATCTCAGGAAGAAATTTTTCACTGTGAGGGTTGCCCAGGGAAGTTGTGGAGGCCCCATCCACGGAAGTGTTCAAGGCCAGGTTGGATGAGGCTTTGAGCAACCAGGTCTAGTGGGAGGTGTCCCTGCCCATGGCCGAGGGGTTGGAACTAGATGATCTTTATGGTCCTTTCCAACCTAAACCATTCTGTGATTTTCCATCCTACCAGGTGAAAGGGACACAGCAGTGATTTGCTTTAGTATTTCAGATGTTTGATGGAAGTGGCATCCATCTACGGATACTCTGAGCTGTAGGAGACATTTTTCTTTAAAACTTTAAAAGGTAAATATAATTTTGAGTGTATGATTTGTCATCTTCGGTGCTGGATAGAGAAGTGAGAGTAAGTTTGTAATAGCATCTCGCTCTTGCTGGACATATATAATCAGTGTTGCGAAACTTGAGAGTCCAGGTAAATGTATGCAAGATTTCCAGTCACAGCTCCAGTCCTGCAGGGTATGAGACTTACAGCTTTTCTTTTTTTTTCCTTTAGGACTTTCTGAAATTTTTTTCTATGCAGAACTTTGCAGATCACAAGGGTTTGGCTAAGCTTCAGAGAAGAGTCATGTGAATGTGTAGGATCACAGCTGAAAGGAACCTGTCAAAGTTCCGTTTAACTATCTGGGAATGTCACTGGAGCCCCTGGTTTTGTAGAACTCTCAATTATTTTTTGATTTTAAGAGTGTTTGCATTTATTTAAGCTTTCTTCTTATACTTTGAAACTCTATTTATTTTCTTGGTGAGGGTTTTGGGGTCTAATTTTAACAAAACTTCTAGCTGAGGGCATGCCTCAGCCACAGGAGCAGAGAGAAACTTCAAAAAAAAAAGATTGAAATGCATGAATGAATGCTAGTAGAACACTCATAAAAACCCTCACAAATGAAAATCCATTTATTTGCTAGCAAAGCTGATCGATTGAAAATTATTATAAGTTGCATTCAAAGCTGTCTATCCAACATTAATCCAGCCACTTTATGTGCATTACATTCATTCATGGATTTTTGCTTCACTCATGAACAAAAAGATTTGGAATAGACTTACACTAAAAAATTATTTTAGTGCTCAATCCTGATTGTATTTTACCAGCAAAATCCCTACTGTGGTTTTAGAGAAAGGAAGCGTTAAATTCATTTAAACAGAATCTTAGGAAGTATTAAATCATTTTCAGATAGAGCTTGGGTTTGAAAGTTGAGTTCAAACGTGCCTGATTCGCAACACTAACACCATTGTGTAAACTATTAGCAATGATGTTCTGTGTTGTCTCTTTGTCCTACTTTACTACCGCAGTTCAAGTTGCTCCAGCAGGAAGCCTCAAAAAGTGGAATCGCCCCTGATACATCACCTAACTCCAAACCTGTATGGCTGTTGTGCTTAGCTTTCAGTAGGGGCAATAAGACTTCTGTAGAACCTGTTCACATCTGAGTTGCAGAAGTTAAACACAATGAGTTTAGGAAAGGATGGAGTTCCAGCTTGAACTGTGAATTTCCTGACTTCTGATTAAAACCAGATGCTTGGTACTGTTATAACATAGAGTTTTATGGGTGAATACAGCAATATTTTATTTCATAAATGTGTGCTTTACAACAAATCTAATGGGAATTGTAAAGTAGTACCTGACAATCTCGATGTTTAAATGTCCCAGCGTAGCATATTAAAACAATAGCAATTCTTTGCTCATGACACAGCTGAGGTGCAAATCCATATGCTGATACCCTCTGTAAAATGTGTCAGATGGAAGAGCGAAACATAGTCTCTCAGGACAATATTTCAGGGCCAAATGCAGTCTCTTATGGGATGTCTTTACAGATCGATTTCTTAGGGCTATGAAAAATAAATGTAAACATTCTTGCAAAAGTCTGTCAGCATTTATGGCTTTGCATTATGTATAACTTCTGTCCATTTATGGCAGAAAGAAACACCACAGTGTGTCGTACAGCCTTTTTTATATTACATGCTAAATATTGCATCAGTGTGTCAATGGGATTTCAAAGAAAATCTTATCTAGCTCAATGTTTGCTTTCTTGGAAAGAATTAATTGCACATCCACATCCTTCTCCAATGGGAAAATCCTACGTAAAGCACTTTTTTTTTTTCCTTTTTTTCACCTGTCTCCCTGCTCTGGGAAGGTATCCTGCCATGTAGCAAGAAAAGCAAAAGCATTGAGAGATGCACTCCCCCCCAATAAGTGGTGGAGCCGACCTGGCAGCTGTCAGTCCAGTTGCCGTTCCCCCTGCCTGACCTGTTCATGACAGTGCCAGACCCAGTGGTCCATATAGGAAATAAGAAAGCTTTGATTGCACCAAGGCTGCTTGAACTTGGTGCCTCAAGTTTTGACCCTATAGAGCATTTTATAGCAGAGGAAATCGTTGCCTCTGCGGTAAGGCAAGGGCTGGACCTACTCTACAAACAGGGGTCAGAGTGCCACGAGGTGTGACTTGTGACTGAAACAGCTGTACTGGCAAAAATTCCTCTTGTGACTGAAACAGCTGTATTGGCAAAAATTCCTCATGTGAATGCATATACACAGATTAAACTTTCCTTTAATTGGGGCTGGAGGTGAGGTGTGGTGCAAACCTGGCTTTCTATGTCCCCCTTTCCTTTTTGCTCTTTGGCAGGAGCCGCTGCCTCTACTTTCAGTGATGTTTCCGCAAATCCAGTATGAACATGAGCATATGAAGGCAGATTTCAAACCCACAAGCAGGGTGCCATGTAAGCAGCAGATTTAAGAGCTATAGTGTTTACTCTATAGTGTTTAGTCCAAAATAATGGAGGAAGAGAGCTGACACAAAGCATCAAACACCATTCTTCTTTAGGAATGAGAGTCGGGACAAAATACCACCATGAAGCGTCTTCCTCCTTTCAGAGTTACAGCGGTCAACATGTTGCAGTTGTTCACCTGTAAAGCTCAATTCCTAAACTGGTCATTATGCTTTTGTTCCACTTTACAGCTGATATGGCTGAGATTGAAAGTGCTGGAATGGGTTGGTACCTTCAACCTGTCTCCTGATTTCTGTGCCAGTGAGTCTGTATTTTTATAGGGAGTGCAAATGAAGGTATTATATGGATGAAAGTCTGGATCATCCTGGGCAAGGTCCATCAGTGTAACCTTTTGATCTGTGGAGAAAAACCCCGTCCTCTTACGTTAGATCTATTTGGTGTTTGTGAAGACATATGGAGTGAGAATACTGGAAACCACATGCCTGCATTTATCTGAAGGTGAGGGATTACCTTCCTGACGGGTGAGAAAGAAGTTGTCTCAAATCTCATTCAAATGTTTCCTTTGTTTCAGTAAATCTTGGAAGAGAGACAAATTATAGCAAATATGTAATTTTGACATGAAAGACAGTCCAAAAGGCCTTGAAATGAAACCACAAATTCCCTTCAGCCAGGCTCAGAGATGGAGTGTGGCTCTCTTGCAAACTATCTGCTCTCGCATGTCGAAATTCCAAAGGTTGGTCTCTCTCCTTCTTTTTCTCTTTTTAATTGGAAAAAAGGATCATTGCTCCCACACCTCATTAACTTTGCCAGTTTCCAGTGGTATTAAATCCCTCTTCCTAGTGGTTAAAAGCAACCCTTTTACATAATTTTAAACATATACCAACATCAATTTGTTGAGGGTCCTGCATCCAGGTGTTAAGCTGGGGGTGGTGGTAAGAGCAGGACCTCAAGGAGGGAATCTTCATGTTCTGTCAAACTCTTTGTGGCTTTGACCTTAACAGAGAAAATATGGCCTAAGGGACTGCATGAATCACGTAATCCAGCCACTTTCTGTTCTTGTCCCAGGTTCACCACCTAATTGCTCTTTGGTGTTGGACAATGTGGTGTTTTATCTGTGTCTCTTCTTCACTTTGTCTGTACCTCTTGAGACAGCCAGTTTTTTGGGTGCATGAGACTCCCCTCCTGTGCAAAGCCTACTTATGCCATGCCCTGCAGTGCTGTGCCCAGAGACTTGCCCAGGTCTACCCGAGCCAGGGCCAGAGCAAGATCACCCTTGTTGGTGCAACAGGCTGGGCATGGGGCTGGGCCACACCATTGCTGGGTTGGGAGCAGACCAGAAGAGTGTGGATGTTACTGCAACATGGTATGGTTTAAAAATGCCCTAGCTGATCCATGAATTATAATAATAAAAATAAAATGCACCATCTTGCTGTAGGATGCAGCACTAGTGTTTGTCTACAAAATAGAACATTGGGGGGTTTTTTCCACTTATGTTCCACTGGAAGTGGCAGGCATTTTTTTGTTAGGAAAAAGGTGTACCACTGAAACAGCTAAGAAAATTACCCATCTGAAGGGTCATTTGCACCAGCTTGCTGATTCTGTTGCAAGTTCTAGTGTTAAATGTTAATTTATTTCAGTGACTGTCAGCTGCCAGCATATTTTTTATTAGTATATAGGCTGTCACATCATTGCTCTCAAAACTAGAAAGTGACTGCAGACTGAGAAACAGAGAAAGCTGATTATTTCATCATCTTCTTCCCCACTGAAGGTCCTTTTCCTTTGTGTTGTATCATTTGAACTGGAAAGCAGCGTTTCGCCTTGCTGTGGATTTACTTAAGGCAGATGTTGGTGCGATGGGAGTCAGTGACAGGCTTTCTGCTCACACCTGTGATGCCACAGCAACTTTGTGACCACTTCACTTCTGTTTTTGACTTCTCTGGCATCACCCTTTAGGATGTGCTGGGGAAAAAATAAACCAAACCCAACCGTAAAGCTCCTATGTAAGCAAAATCGGATGTTAGATTAAATGATCTGCTAGAACTGACTGAAAGCTCTGCATTAAGGGACAAGACGCTTGTCGAACGGGTTGGAAATGGTGCAAGGAGGAATTTGCAAAATAAGGCGGTACTTCTGTGAGCTCTTTGCAGGCCTCTGGAGGGAGGGAGGTCTCCTCTTTTATTATCTGATGAACATCAGTCCCTTTGGTCAGACTGCTAGGCGCCTCCTGGAGCTTAACCTCAGATTAACATCTGCTTCATTTCAGTGTCTGTCTGATAGTGATATCAATAAACATCATCATCTTACAGTCAAAACTGATAATTAAATTTGTGCCTGCTGACTCACTATCCATTGTGCCCTGGGGAATAATTGCAGATAGTGAAGATGTAATAGATAAAAACCCATATATTTCACTGAATAATGAATATGAAGCTCTTACAAGCATGATTAACCACATATAATGTGTATCTATAGATCACATGAAGTGCAGTCAGAGGCAGGCTGAGTTTCCTTGTGTTGGTTTAGACCTGCTGTAAATGGGTAAGTCCTGTTGACCAGATTTGGACCTATTACACCAGGATGGTACCTGCAGGTCTGACCCTTGCCTCCGTTCTGCTTTGCAAAGGTCTGTGGCAACTGAAAAGAGTGTATTGGAGGAAAAACACAGGTGAGCACGGTGTCACATTGCATGTACATTTGCAACTAAGAGCTCTTGGACACTCTAGTAGGCAAATCTGCTGTCTGGCTTTAGTTGGACAGACCTACTTTTGAGCTACAAAAATCCATTTTTCATTACTTTCCTCTAGACTGCCCCATGGTGTCTGGTAAACAGCCTCTTGAAGTGATGAGGCTGCACCTCCCACCAGCAACGGGGAGTAAGAAACATCCTGAAGGAAAGTGTAGGGCACAAAATGCTTTCAGAAAGGCGAGGGCTGACAAGCACTTTCTAGTATTACATGTGAGGCCCTGTTAAGAACTGAGCGTGGTTCAGCAGGGAGATTCCTTGCCGACAGAAACAGCTCTCCTAGGGCCCTCCGCACAGTAGCGGCTAAGCATCCTGCTGACAGCAGTGCGCAGCCCCCAGCGGAGTGACCGAGCGGTGCTCCTGTCACCCTCCATTTGTCACCCGCCCCGTCTCCTACGGTTAGTGCCATGCCGAACCATAGAAGATGAGGAGCTGGAGGGGGCTTCGTCTCCAGCCTTGGAGAGGTGTATGTAGGTGTTCAACACTGTGCACTGCCAATAGTCTCTTGGGTGGTGCTGCAGGCAAGATCAGAGCCTTGCGCTGAGGGGATTTTGTTGGTTTATTGAGAAGACAGAATGGGAAAAAGAGAAAGAAATACAAAACATGAGTATTTAATTTTGCTTTTCTAAACAGCCAGCCTACATGTTTGTATGCTTAGAAAAAGTCACTGTCAGGAAATGAAAATGCAAAATGTGTATCGGAACAAGTAAAACAATGTAGCTCTGCCATAAGCAAGAGAAAATGAGACTTCTTTCTTGAATTTTATATCAAATTCTGTCCTGCTGGTTTGGGAAAAAAGATACAGTAGGGGATGTTAAACTGCCTGCATGAGCACTGATTTTATTTTATTTTTTAATAAGATGTAAAAACCAGTTAAAAAACCTCAGTTGTGTGCACATTTATCTTCTTCAGTCTACCTGTTCAAGAGGGGTTTGCGCAACTCACCTAATGTCATTGCTTCTGGAGATGGACCAAGTGCCACAATTTGATCCTTCTGTGATTGGGGCACCGCGTCACTGAACTTGCATGAAGATTTGGGCTTGCTTCTGAAATCGTGTGTGCAGGGCATTTGGGGTGCTGTTAGCAAGTGGTGTACACTGGTACACAGAAAATGTACCTTTCAGTTTGGGATCTGCTCTGCAGCCCAGGTCACAGAGCCAAAGTCATACCTGAAACTGCCCCTGGAATCTTTCAGGGTTTAATTTAAAGATCTGAATTTGGTGCAACTTGAATTGTTTATGAGTGAGGATATTTAAATGCCTTTGCTAGACATTCCTAGATTGCACTACAGTTAAAGTTTCTTTAGATTTAGTTAAAAAACCCAAACATTGACAACCCCCCACCCTGAAACCCTGCAGTTCTGCACTACCACTGACTGCCATAAGACTAAAGCAGAGGTAGGTGAAATATCACAGTACTCTAATGTGAGAACCCACAAAATAGGGATCTGAGGGCCCATATTGAAGGAATCTTTAGAAATCTGAGATAAGCCGTTCCTACTTTAGCTAATCTCCGTCATTAAAACATGTGCGTTCATCATGGATTAATACATATCACGTTGTGAAGGCCTGATGCTTTGTTAAAATCAAAGGCAATTTGGCCCTTTATCTTGATGGGCTAACATTTCAGCTATTTAGATAATTTCTATTTTTTTGTATGTATTCAATGCAGAGACCCAACCAAAGATTAATAACTTGTACCAATATTTTATGTAATGCTTCAAAATGAGGCCCAGTTGGCAGTGAAATGGGGGACTGAGGAAAGACAGTAGGACACATTCATCAAAGTTTTCATTGACAGGACAAATCTCCTTTGCTGAGGTTTAGGCTAAAAGCTTTTACTTTGCTTTTCCCATGTGGATGGTACCTGTGGTTCAGCCATGTGCATTAACCCATTTAGCTGCCCAAACGTGTCTGTTTGTTGAAAGAAGGGAGAAACCCTCACTCTTACCCTCTCCCCAGAGAGAGGAGAGGACACTTGAGCTTTGCTTGGCTTAGCCTGTTTATAACTGTATTTTGCATTAGGAAAAGAAACTTTATGTTTAGTGGTAGGGAAGAGTGGCAAAGCTTTGAGAAGACTGTGTGTGGTCTCGAAGGGTCTGAATTTTGAATTGTGCTTTGCTGCAGATTCAGGGGTCTCCCATCCTGCAGCGGTGCCCTGGGCAACTTGGAGGGAACCAGGGGCTCCACAACTGCTCCGAGCACATGGAGGCACCTTGCAGTTTTGGCTCTCGGGGACATCCTCACCTGTAAACCAGGGATAGGGTATGAGGGGACACACAGCCCCATCCTGCCCTACTTGCTGTGTCTGCGGCTCAGACAAGGGTTTGCCCCTTTCTCTGGGGCCATGTCTCACGGGCTTGCAATGCCACACTGTGGCCTCCTCCCTGCTCCAGGGGCTGACAGACCCCATGAGGGTATTTAGCAGGTCCTGCAAGCTGCTGTCTAGCTTTGCCCAGCACACAAGACCACAGCACTGCTTTGCAGCCTGGGGAGGGACAGCTTCTGGTAAGTGGCTGTGCTGGAAAAGCTTGCTAGAAAAGGTGGTTTTTGTCTTGATGGAATAACATGGGGGGGCTCGAGGCAGCTGGCCAGCATACACAAGGTCGTACCATCCATCTTCCTCCTGGCACGGGGTCCTGGGCCTGGGCACGGAGCTGGTCAGTGCAACAGAGCAGGAGAATCCCGAGCAGCTGGGATTAACTGTGTAATTTGTGCATGTTGCTTTGAACATATGAAGTGATATAAAATGCCAATTAATATTATGAGGTGTCTAACAGCCCTTTTTAATTTACTGGTGCTGTTTTCTTTAGTGTGCACTTGTAAAGGGCTTCTGGCAAAAGGGACTGTTATTGTGAATATTCAGAAAGGAAAATTTTGGGTTATGTGTCCAGTGCTGACTTGGAAAAATTATATCTGAGAATTTCCCTGACTAAAGTGAGACCAAAATTAATGGAGCTGGGCTTACATTCGTGGAGCAGAGCCAGCTCATAGCCTTTGGTTTCTGAGCCCTTTTGAAATTTCTGGAAGCATACAGATCCCCCAGAAACCTTTCTACTTCACTAAATGTATTTCAGTTAAGTTTTTAAAGGAGGCAATTTTATTGGCCTATATTTATATTTATATTTATAGAGAAAACACTTCCATCCAAACTCTTAAGTGCTTTACTGATGCTAATGAATCCTGGCTGGAGAGAAAAATTATTTGTACTTATGAACAGGGCACCTGAGGCATAGAGAAAGTGAGTTATTTTTGTGAGTGCAGAAAGGTACTAACATCAACCCGCACAACATGCTCTTCTTTGGGGCTGCAATGACTAAAGCTGTGTGGCTTCTAAAATGTGCCTGTGGCTCAACAGCATACTCATGGATCCAATCAGCGTTAACCTTCCTCTGTTCTTCTCTCCTTGCCCTCAGTGCTCTCTCACACCTAAAGTAAAAATAACAAACACTTACAAATATCTTGCTGCTTCTGCAGATTTCATGGTGAATTTTCATTGCTTTCAGTAATTTCTGGTTGGACTGGAGCTTCCACAGATATACACAGTAGAAAAAAAGTCACTCATGATACCAGGAATTGTGTCTAAACCGGGATCACTTCCCAGCTCCTAGGTCTCCTGCTTGCCTTGGCCAAACCTGTCGCCATTGCTCAATGAGACCTGCACATATCCATACTGCTGCCACCCTGGTTTCCAGGTGATGGAAACCTAAGTACACAGGAGAGAAAGGAGCTGTGGCAGCCTCCACCTGGGCCCTGTGTGGATCATCAGGGCAATATGACCTCAGACCATGCAAGTGGCACATGTACCAGAGAGCACGAGCACAGTCAGAGAGTTGTTCAGCAGCAGCTTGCTGAATCTCAGTGTGGTTCTCCAGGCCTCCGACTTTTTTTCGTCCCCTTGAAGTGTATCTGAGGAAGCTCAAGGGACTTCATAACGGAGGCATGGCAGCATCACAGCCTGTGGGTGACTGTTCAGGAAGGGAATGATACAGGCTCTCTTCCAGCAGGTGGTTTTCCATGAGCTTGGTGAATCAGAACGGAAATGATTTGTAAACCACTGTTATTCAGAAGGTATCTATTTCTTTTCTAGATCCTGCTTCTAGTTCCTGGGTTACCACTCTGATTTTTGCATCTGAAACACAACTTGAGCATGAGAAACATTGCTCTGAGGCAGCAGCGAGATGGATTACTATACAGGTAGTGGTGTCTCAGATGAGTTTCCCATTGGCTTTACACTACACACTTGTTTCCTCCCTTGTTTTCTCTTTCTTTTTCCCCAAGCAGTAAGTATTCCTGGTGTTGACAACTAGCATGTCAAAATGCACAAGTTCAGGTTGCAAAACCAGGGAACTTACTTGTCCTTTGAAGCTGTAAAATAAAGTATTATTATAAGCCCAGGTGGTACTGCTGCCAGACAGTGCCATTAAACAAACAGATGTGAACTAATTCATGTAACTTAAAAACCTATGCAATGTTTCTCCCAAAGCTCATATCAAACCACTTGGGGATATGTTGGGAGAATTTGACGATTTGACATATATTTGAGAAAATGCATAGCTACAGCCTTGAATATGTTTGGGAATTAGTGCAGAATTTTTTTTCCTTTTTGGGAAAGGAGGTATCTACAGCCATTTTTTGTGTTATATTCTCCCCAAACTATCAATTGGGAAGAAATTTGATGAAATGTGCACAAGAGGAATAGAAACTAGAGCTATTGTTTTAATGCTGCACGTATGAAGGTGAAGAGATAAAGAATTGATTTAATTTCTATATAGAAATGTGTAACGGAAGGGGGAAAAAATGAGGAGCTGGGAAGCTTGGTTTAGAAAGAAGTTCCTTTTCCTGCAGGAAAATTTGAAAATTCATGTTCAAAACATTCAAAAAGTGGCCACAAGCCGTTCTTAACCCTATGGTCTAGTAAGAAATAAATTGGGTAAAGTGCAAACAGATAGTACATATCATATAAAATTGGGCTAGCCACGAGTTACATACACTCACCTTTAAAAAACTTGTGCAGAGATTTTGGTAGCTGTCAAGAGCCTCTATACACCGCAAGAGGCAGCATGGTGACTGACACAAATGCTGTGCTCTGAGTAGTGGCCAAAGGAGTTTTTTGGAAAGCAGAACACTACTGAGCCACAACCTGGATAATCTTTCCATGGACAGCCAGGAGTTAACTGTAACTCTGATAAAACTAGCTGTTTAGTTTGCCAAGGGGTTCCATGTCTCTCAAGATTTCAGTGTAAGTATCTTGCAGAAAGGCCAGGAAATTGAGCTCTAAACTCCATCAGAGGCATTCCATGTAGTTTTTATTTGTAGGAGAATTGTGTACTGGGGTTTAGTTTTGGGCATTTGTACTCAGTGCTAACATCTCCTTTCATTTTTTTGACTAAACCCTTTAGATGTGAGGTTTTACACAGGTTAAATTAGGATATAACTGCCATTGTTTAGCCTTCCATTCAAAAGTAAGCACATTTAAAGAAAAGAAGCTGTAGCATTTAAATAAAGGAGAGCAATGAGCGTACACCCAGAGGGGCTGTCACTTCGGATAAGTGCAAAGGCAAGTTCTGTAGCGTGCTAACACAGAGAGCTGTTTTCTTCATGTGTTAGTTTTGCTCACTACTTGATATAATCAGGAATCCTGGAGCTGTTCAACCTGACCCAGTAGAATAAAAGCTATATTGAAGTATAATGCTGACAGGTATTTGAGATCTAATATATATCCACTAATATACAGGGAAACAGTAACTCCAATCTGTAGTCAGCACATAATAGTAAACACACATCTGTGCTCTAAACACAGACCATGTTCTAAAAAGATGTATATTCAGTAATAATGCATATGCCTGAATGACAGGGTTAATCTTTTCACCTGGGTTTATGAACCTGTTAACAAGCCTTCCTATTCTCTCTGAAGGAGGCTGGTATAAACACTGTAATTTAATCATAAAGATGGTGACCTTAGCACCATCAATGAGAGGCCTTGTTGCTGGCTGAGGGTGTACAGCCGTATGCTTGAAAGTGGGTATTGCAAAAATATGTTTCCCATGAATTAACATTTGAGTGAATTTTGGCAGCTAGTTTTATGTCTGGTTTTGCCTGTTGTCTGGTAAAAAACTTTATCAGGAAAATATCTGAGAAGAGTTAAATTCAAACTCAAATGCAAAAGTATTCAGTGAAACGGAAAGGTATATAAGCTACACAATTATTTTTGTGCTTTCAGCCAGGGGCTGAAATTAGTCCCAAGTGTGACCAATAATAGCTGAGCAAGCCTCAGACTGGAACATAAAGTATTTGTTTATAAGCTGACTTGATAGATAATTATATATGTATTTATTGAAATAATTCATAAATTAAACAGTTGCATAGAAGTTTGCGGAATCGTGTTTACAACTAAAACTTTACAGAACAAAATAATTCTTTCAGCAGTGGTAGAACAAGAAATACTTTTGAGGAAATTACAAATGGTCTCAAATATTCTGCAGATGGAAAGAGACTCTTACATCATGGGATGCATTATTTGTTGAGAATGAGTTGTTCCAGCTGCAGTTGTGGATGAAAGACAGAATTTAGACCTATCACAAATTACACAGAGCTGTAACTGTGAGGTTTAAAATTCAAATGGGTGAAAACTCAGAAGTGAAAAAGAGCTATTTCCACTTGGCTGAATTGGGATAATGACTTAGGATGAGATCTCTTTGACATAGCCTAGGTCCAAGCAAGAAATTGCTTGGAGGGAATGAAAGAGACAAATTTGTAGAGTGCATAGAGACAAGGAGAAGACAAAAGGGTAAAGTTAGCGGCACTGTTTCAGGCTTCAGTGAATGCTTTGGAGGTCAAGGAGTTGAGTTGTGAAAGCTTTGGTCATACCCTGTTCTGCCTGATTTGTTTCCCGTTTCAAGGAATTTAAAGAAGGAACTTGGGAAATGTCATGTTAGCTAACATTGCTGACCATGACTTGTGAGGGGTTTTCTGGTCACAAAGTTGGTGAGCCTTAAAAGTACACTTTGAAGTGGGTTTCACTGATCTGCTTGATTTCCACCTGGGGTCTGAGATTGGCCAGCAAGGAGAGATGGTGACTACAACAGCAAAGTGGAAAACAGTGCCTCTTCTTTTGTCTCAGAGGGGCAGGATGTTCATTTTTGGAGCAGGAGGCCTGGTAAGACTGCTCTGTATTCATCTTTTTCAGGATACCACTGTACCTGAGCCCTCCCACTCTCAGAGTATTTATC
The DNA here is from genome assembly GCA_013397275.1 of Burhinus bistriatus. Taxonomy (NCBI): domain Eukaryota; kingdom Metazoa; phylum Chordata; class Aves; order Charadriiformes; family Burhinidae; genus Burhinus; species Burhinus bistriatus. The sequence continues at coordinate 52,345 of VYXH01010720.1, read as the reverse complement.
CTTGTGAAGGTCTGATAAAGCAGGATAGTACTAGTATTCTCATTTTACAGGTGGTGGAGTCAGGAAGAGAAAAAGTAAGCATCTTTTGCCCACTGTGACAGAAGTGTATTTGAGGCAGAACGTTGAGTCTTGTTATCTCACAATTTGCTCACGTGGAACACATGTTCCAGAAAATAAGTCATTTGAGGGCTCAGATTAATATACTGATTTACAATGTGTTTGCCAAAGTATAGGGACATTATTTATTTTCATTGCTTTCCAGGTGTGGTGGTTCACAGCAAACAGTTTGGACAGCTGTATGGACTGCTCCTCCTCCAGCCCTGTCATGCTCTTCTGTGAAACTGTGCCACCTCTTTTACACTGATCAGTCTCTCTCTTTTCCCACATCTTGATGTGCCTTTGCCATTTTTACCAGCACTGAAAATGTTGGTTAAATTTCTTCCTCTACTAATGACTCCATATGCAAAACTATAGTTGTAAGCCTTTCCTTGAGAAGCTTGCCTCACATTCTTTTCACTTAAGTCCTCACAAAAATATGGGCCTCTTTTCTACACAATCATATGTTTCAGCTGCTTATTAGTCTTACCTTTCAATGGTTTGCGGACCTTTCCATTTCTTCCCTTTGCTCACTGGGAATGCTTCCTCTTTTGTCTTTGTGAGATGCTGTCACACAGCTCCAGCAAGCCACGTGTAGGAGACATTCATTGCAAACTAACAATAGTCCCTGTGTTTATTTGAGTTGCTGTCGTGTTTAGTCTGTATTAAGTCAGAGTGAGTCGCCGCATCACTGGTTCTCACTTACAGGCTTGTGTTAAATGTCATTTTCAGCATGTGTTATAAAACATTGCGTGGTGAAGATAATCCATTTTGTTAGCTCTGAAACATGAACCTCCTCTCACCAGCCATCAGGAAGAACCTCATGTAGGTTGTATAAATGACTTTGTTATGGCCAGGCTAAATGCTGAACTCGTAGATTTGTACCTGCTTAAGCAGAAGCACCTGACAGGAAAATTCACACTGACAGTATAGCATAACTTGGTTTCCTACAAAGTCAGGTGGTAACAGCATCCAGTTTTGTCCAGCAGGCACCCACAGGTCTTCCACAGCCACCCCTGCTGTAGACAGTATCTCATTGAAAAGAGCTGTATTAACTGATGTCCTAATGCATTACTGGGCACCTGGACAGGAATCATCCCTGGGTGCAGCTTAGATACTAGGAGCCCCAGCAAGCAGAAGGAGCCATTGGGAAGCTTTCTTTGGAGTCAAGATCCAGCTGAAAGAAGGCAACTTGTAATGATGGAGCTTGTCTAAAGAATCAGATAGCCATGGGGACCTATCAAATGTAACTGGGGAGGTGTTTTGGCTTCAGAGGCTCCTGGGTGAAGGGGACAGATGCAACACTGAGCTAAACCAGAGCGAGGAGCCTGGAGTGCTACAGATTTATTTCTCAGTATCTCTCTCTGAACAGAGTAAATGATCCTGTAACCTCATGTTTAGGAAAATAATCATCTTTACTTTTACTCTAGGTCTTCTCTGATGCTGAGTGATTTCAAGGTGGCAGAGCAGTGTGCTCGATTCACTGGGACACATTGGTTTTATTCTCCAGCTTCCTGACATCTTGCCCAGTTCAGACGTTCCTTGGTATTTGGAGGATCATCTCCACAAAGATGAAAGGATTGGTAATACAAGATGTCTCTTGGGGAATGTCATCTCCCTCAGCTAGATCAGAACCTCCTTGACATGCAGCGGGACATCAGAAAAGAGCCTGAAACTTGGGAGTTCTCCAAAATTTGAAGAAAAGGCCTTCTGCTTACCTCATGCATGAGATAGATAAGGTATGTGTTCATCAAAGCATGCTGCATTTTAGAAAAGCTGGCCACTTCCGTGACTCATTGCATCAGTCAGGAAAAGGGCTCCCTACAGAAGGGACAGCTGATGGAGAATTGCTTCACCGACTTGTTAATTTTGGGGGGAAAGGGAGATGATCTGTAGTTTTATGTATTCCTTACATGTCAGGCTGGTCCAGCAGAGGGGGCTTTTACACAGAGGAGAGACAGTTTTGTGTGTGCAGTTCCTAACACCCAGGTGCAACTGCTCCTGCAGCAGGAAACAGCAGTCTGACCAGAATTCACTTACAGCACTTGGTATGTAAACACAGTGATGGGTTTATCAGATTAAATCCGTGATGCAGGAGGCATTTGGCATTTCTTATTTGTGCCTGGACCAGTCATCTCAAGAGAATTGATACAGTATTGTTATGTCTGATAACAAAATGTTCCCCTGTTGTGACTCCACCTTCCCAATTATAGGATGTTTCAATAACTGCAATAATATACGCTCATGCCGAAACACAGCAGCAGTGCTATGACCTTGGAGAAGCAATGGTCTAAAACCTCAAAAGGTTTTAGAATTACATTTATGCAGCACCTAGAATTGACCCTCTATAACATACAATAATCTTTATTTATTGCTCTGTAATGTCTTATTTGATTTTTAAGTTAGTTGCCTGCACATGGAAAATTAAAGCTCCATGAAATGAAATTAGCTATTTGTGCAAGTGGGGCATCAGTGGACAAGAGAAGATTATGACCTTGTTTTTGACCACAAAACCCCACTCCTTGCAGGCAGCCCCACTGTGGGTACATTACCTTCTTCAGATTTCATTTATACATCCCAAAATCATGTGCCAGATGTGCAAATAGCCATACAAATGCTTTACAGCACCTCCTGGCTCCTCCTCAAGTCAGCCAGTCTCTGTGCAGAGCCATGGGTAAGCTCTTCCTTGGGTGCGACTGGCCTTTAGAAATTCACCCACTGCTAAATAAAAAAAATTGACTATTTTATTTCATGCAGAGGCAGATCTGAGTTATGATCAAAAAAATTAACATATTTTCAGATATTCCCCGCGTGATCAAAGGTTTGGTATAGATCATTTTAGATGCAGAGTGAGAAATGACAGCTCAGCTAAAGTGGCTTCTACAGTGGAGCGACCCTGGCTATTGAAATCCATTTGTGACTCCCACTGGCTTTGTATGTCCCTGTGCAATGTATATTTTAATATGCTGCTGCTTGCAAGACATTAGTCTTCTAAGATTTCTATATACTGCTGCATATACAGTGGTAAGATTCTGGGCAGATTCATCTCAAAATCTGAATTGTGTTAATTTTTTTGTACATGCTGGTTTGTTGTTTGGTTGGGTTTTTTTCTTGCTGTAAAGGCAGCCTTTTCATTTGAAATGGTTTGCAACCTGCACGTTTCTTGGCACCACCTCCTCAAATAAGGTATTGCCAAATAACATTCAACAAGAAAAAAGTATGATTTAACAGGCAAGTGTGAAGAAAAATGTATTTCAGCAACAAAGTGGGGGGAAAAGAAGGAGGAAGGTGTGGGACATCCTTAAAGCCTTACCGAGAGCGTCGTAGGAAGGCCATGACTGCCGCAATGAAAGAGTCGATAGGAAGGTGAAATCTGCATTTCATGAGAACCTCCCCTTGCAACTCACTTTCAGAATGATAATTTTTTCCTAAACATTCCTGTGCATTGTGTTCATTATCAGGTTGGCAAAAAAATTAATCAGGAAGTCCATATACTGATGGAAAAATCCAGGGAACTATCTGAGACTTTGGACCCAGGATTCCACAAGGCAGAAAGATTTATACAAGGGAATGCAGGTGAAATAGGTTAAGTTTGTGAGCTGCTTCTACAGTGGAGAAATGATGCAATGTCCGAACCAAGATGGAATGAGCTTGCTTGGGAAAAACACTTGAGAAATTTTAATTTTTTGGCACCTCTTTCTTCCTTTCAAGTGTTTGACTCCCTGTGACAGAGTGGAATCTGTATTTGTATGAATTATAGCACAGCCACAAAAAAAACCAAGTTAGCACAGCACAGTTTGTTCAATAATCCAAATCTGACAGTGCTTCTCTCAGCTTCTTTTTTCTGACTCAATTTTTTTTCTTTCTCAGGCACGTTCAATAGCAAGTAGCAAAACTCAAAAACTTCCTGTACAAGTAAGTAAACAAGCTTTACTTATTAAACATGCTGTTTTGATGGAGTAAGTTTTCAGTGATGCACAAAGATCCCGCATTGTAATTTAATATTGGAACCTATTCTTCAGGTGTAGTCCTGCGCTATCTGAATTGTGGTAGTGGTTTAATCCTTTGTCTCCATGCTGAACCTCAGTAGGAAGACATGAGATCCCCCATTATCTTAAAAAAAATAAAATAAAAATTGACACCTAATCTTATACCTAGCACAGAATACATTAATACTTGCTATTGAAAACCCATATAAATTCTGCCACCATCGCTGGCCCAGGTGACTATAGGAGAAATACCAGTTGCTTTTTAAAAAGTTACAGTTTTTCTCTTATAATTTGCTATTGATTTCATATATGACATATAGATTGATTATGCTTTTAATACCATTTTGCCTAGTAGCTGCTTGAGGGTTTCTTTTGGCCATTTTCTGAAAGTTAAGTACGCTTTCTTGGTCATATCTGATCCTCTGGAATGAAAACCATGTGTTCATTTTTAGAAAGTGAACTTTTGCAGCTTTATTACCAAGCAAACAACTTGGTAATCACAGAATCATAGAATCGTTTAGGTTGGAAAAGACCTTTAAGATCATCTAGTCCAACCATTAACCCTACTCTACCAAGTCTGCCACTAAACCATGTCTCCAAGCACCACATCTACATGACTTTTAAACACATTTAGGGATGGTGACTCAACCACCTCCCTGGGCAGCCTGTTCCAATGCTTGATAACTCTTTCAGTGAAAAAACTTTTCCTAATGTCTAGCCTAAACCTCCCCTGGTGCAACTTGAACCCATTTCCTCTTGTTCTATCGCTAGTTACTTGGGAGATCAGTTCCCATCTCACTACAACCTCCTTTCAGGTAGTTGTAGAGAGCAATAAGGTCACCCCTCAACCTTCTCTTCTCCAGACTAAATAATCCTAATTCCTCCAGCCGCTCCTCATAAGACATNTAAAGATATTAAACAAGGCTGGCCCCAAAAGTGAGCCCTGAGGAACACCGCTTGAGACCTGTTGCCAACTGGATATAATGCCATTCACCACAAGTCTCTGGGCTCGGCCGTCCAGCCGGTTTTTAATCCTGCGAAGAGTACACCTGTCTAAGCCATGGGCTGCCAGCTTCTCTAGCAGAATGCTGAATCATGAGTTTTATGTTTCTTACCAAATGCTTTGTATAGCTCTAGTTTGGAAAAACATAGCAGGAAAACCCATTGAGGTTTGCAATAAAAATCACAGAAGCAGTGCGGGGCTCAAAGGCAATCCAATAGTTTGCCTGGTTCTTTCTGCTCCAGGATAAAGCCAATTACCTTTATAATCATATTGTATTCTGTTATCATATTATATCTTCCTGATACATTCCTCAACACTTCCAGTGATGGAAACACCCCACTGCAGCCTTGCCATGCAATACATCGGAATACTTCTCTCCTCTTACTACTCCCCTATGCCTAACCTTGAAACAGGGTGTGCTATAAATCCTCCACTCATTCCATGGATGCTTTGAAATATCATAGATGAGCCTGAAAAGGTCAAAACCACCTGTCTGTTTCGGAACAATGACCTTCCTCAAAATGGCAGTTTTGCAAAACCAGCGCTGCTGAAATTGTTGGGGCTTTCTGTTTTATGAATAATCAGGACTATGACCAAGAAACATGATTTCATTTTAGCACATGACTGTAAGTAGTGAAAAAAATCCCCAAAAGAAAAGCCTTTGTACATCCCATGAAATGAAAAATAACATTGCAACTTGCATATATGTGCATGTGTATGTTTGAAAACAGGATTAGTTTCCTATTCATCTCCAGAGAAGGAGCTGCTCTGTGGTTTGCATGATTCAGAAGAAGTTCTGCGAGCAATATTTCACAGTTCTGAAATTACTCAACAGCACAGAAAAAGATGTCCCACTGTGTTCAATCATTTCAACTGAAAGCCACTGTAATCTATTAAAAACTACTGCTGCCTCTGCAAAATTTCCAGCTATGCCCAGGAAATGTTTATAAAGAACTAGTGTAAAGGAAAAAAAATTCAAATCTCAGCTGATACACAAATAGCTAATGATTGAGTTGCTATCTGTGACTTAGAAATAGCAGCAAACCACTGATCCATGTTTGTTCTTTATCACACCGAATAGTTGCTGTGTTTGGATAAATGGCAGTAACTTTGCCAAGATTTCCTATTAGCTGTTTTTGTGGTTTGATACTCTAAGGGGAAAAAATATACCACAGTGAATTAACAGAAGAGCTCAAGCCTGCATTATGGCTTGGCACATTGACATGGGGGGAAAAAAATACATTCAAAGCATATGTGCTTTCTGATATGACTATCAGAACAGCCTACCATCAAAATTGGACATAAAAACAAATAGCCTGCTGAAGACCTGACCATCTCGTGGCAAAGCCCAACCAGCCCTGCAGCTTGGGTGAGGCTTGCAAATGCTAATTCAACACAGCGGTTTACTACGCAGGCGTGCAGGAAGTATCTTCAGCACCTCAAGGTTTTCTGGGCAGAGCGTGCCCACGGCCAGAAAGACCCTACTGACTAGAACTCCACCAGCCTGGCACTGAGAGCAAAGAAACTGGAGGAGGAAGAACTTCAACTGCCAAATACTTGCTCAGAGCCTGCCTGAGCTGGTGCAGTCCTGCTATGTAGCACTGCTGCGGATGTACTGCATGGCTGGATTAAAACCGAGGAGAAGCCCCAGTTAACACTGTCCCGGATCGCCCATTAAGCTCCTGCACCATTATGCTGCAATACCCCATATGCTAGGGGTGTTAGCAGGTTAGTAGATAGGCCTGGGAGTCACATCTCCTCCTCTTCCTCAATCCTTTTCTCTGGATTAAAAACAGAAGGATGAGCAATGCTGGTTTATTCCCGCAGAAGGGTTTTGGGGCATGGGCGAACAAACCCCATCTAATTTACTGTGTTTTACACACAGATATTGTAGTTAATGCTATGAACTTAATTCTAGTGATGCTTTTTCATCTTGCTCCATTTGCAAGATCTTTACAGTCTTAACAATAATTAAGTGATGTCTTAGAATAAGGATTCTTTCCTCATTTTTTAGCATTGTCATTTTAAGCTATTTTTTGGATTATTAACATAGCTTTTTTTTTTTAAATATAGCTGCTGAAATTCTATGTCGTAGTCAAGCTATTACAAAAGATGTATTTGTTTCAGTACACTTTACCACAGATTCCCGGAAAATAAATAACTGCATCATGAGAAAGTAAAATAGTGGTTTCTATTCTATTTCCCAAACAAGAATCTATCTTGTTGAAACCTCTGAGCATCCACTTCACCTTGAGTGTATATGTTCATTCTTTCTTTGATCTCTTCATTAAAGATGGAGAAATGATTGGTTTGCTCTACTTCGTTCTGGCCTTAACTTCCCAAGCCATGTGACACAAACTCCTCAGAAAGGAGAAAAAGGAAAGTGAAAAGGAAAAAAAATGCTGAAAGGTCTCCTAGTACTGTGAGTTGAAGCAAAGAAATTTGATTATAGCCGTTCTTCTGGTGGTAAAGCATAGACCTGCAGAAACCAACTGTTTAACATCTCGGGAGGTTGGTCTCTTGGCTGATGTATTGCCATATGCATTGAGCTGCCCTAACAGCAACTCATGCCATTCACACCACTCTGCAGACACTTCACCTGGCTTGTACTGGTCCTTTCTGGGGAGGGAAGGATCAAAGATTGCTCCCTTAAATCAGAAAAAAATGACTTACTCCTGCTAAAATCCCTTACATCATTGCATAACTGCTCACTTCTGCCAATAGCACAATGTATGGGCTCTTCCCAAATGGAGAGAAACAAGCACCTCTTTTCCCTCCTTCGCTTTTTTTTAATTTTGTTTTGTTTTTTACATTAATCATTTACAATCATGTATTAATTCTTGTTCTTCCTTACCACATTTTATGTTAGCGTAGTAATTTATTTCCTCAGTGACTTTAACTCCTGAATCAAACTCTAAGTGCTAGTCCTGCAATTGGACTTTGTCCTCCTATGCTGTAACTCAAATTAAAAGAAAAAAATAACATCCGCAGACAGCATAGGTATTAGAGCAACCTGCTTCCTTTCTCTCTTAGGCAGAATGAAAAAACTTACAAACCCATTAGCCTAGAATAGACAAGTGCTGAACAAAAGGATTGGCAAATAACACAATTTTACTGCATTTGAGTCAATTTCCTGTAACACCGTTGCAGACTAATTTCTCTACAGAGCTTCTCCTTCTCATCATTCTCCAACACATTTATGATTGGTGGTGGTGGGGTTTTTTCACTGTTTCTGGAAAAAAAAAAAAAAAAGAAAAAAAAAAAGGAATACCCCTCCCTCCTTCCCTAGGAAGCCCTGTTAGAAATTTCCCACTGCTTCAGAAGGAAAAGGGAAGAAGACAGGAGAGGTGCAATGCGGAAAGGGATGTGAAGCACTGGATAGCAATTTGTGCTAGCTGGTCCCATGCAGTGAGATGAACTTATGCTCACTTGAACGCCCAGTTCTAAGTAGAGCCTCTGTTTGCTCTTCATGCCGCCCTTCTCCACATTTATTCCAGTCTTGGTGTATCTGTCTTGATTCTGGGTGAGCAGGGTTACACTCCTAGAGGATTAGCTCTTTCCCATTTCCTAAAGCCTGGGCTGTCCCCTTGAGCTGCTCGCTTTCTGGGTAGCTCCTTCAAGAACAAATTTTCAAGAGACATTATTAGCAGCAGTATATATACTAATCTATGAAATATCAAGAAGTTTTGCTTGAAGGGCAAAAACTTTTCAGAGAAAAAGTGACACGGGAGTGCTTAATTCCTAGTGAATGGGAAGAAACTGTAGTCTAGGAAACTTTTTGCCCCAGTATAATTTTCTCACAGGGGGATGCTCTCATCTTTGCCAATTTACATTGGGCGAGTGGTTCCCCACTGACTCACTGGCTGGACTGTATTATTTATGCAGCCCAAGAAAAGATTTGCCAGCCTTGCCTTCTCCCCTTTGGCTTAGCAGCCTGCCCTAGCTATACGGATGTTATTAGCAGGTTACCCTGAGTTGCTAAACTACAAGCTTACGTTAGCATCTCCTACTCTGTTACACACTCCCTCAAATCACATATACACCACATTTAATATAGAGAAACCCCTGGGGGTAGCTCACACTTGTTTGTATTTTGCAGGTGTTGAGGACTAACCTAAAAGCACGAGTGATGTCTGGGACCTGAAATGTTGTTTCGTGCATCAGGTGAGAGAAGAGAACCACTGGGTTGACCCAATGCAATCTCCTCCCGACCTACTTGCCTGGGGCAATGGGCAGGAAGAGTGAGAAGGGAGCTGTGAAGAAAGGGACAACAGGTGGGAGCAAGGATGTGCACCTGAAATGCAATCTTAGTAGGAGTCATAGAGTGACCTGACCCTGGCGCACCAGCGTATCAGCTGAGGACATTCCACCATGCCATCAGCTCTAAGCTGATACAAGTTTCCCTGGCTTGCAGTTTTTCTTCCGGTGCTCTGAATGTTGCCAAAGAAATCGTAGAGCCATGATCACTTCTGGAGAATGGTTTTGTCCACCCCCTTATGTACAATCAGCCAACAATTTCATCCATGTCCTACTGCCCTTTTCCTTAGTGGAAGGATGCTGGCAGGGGGCAGTACGGACACTTCCCACCACCAGAGCCCTGCTGGGTGATCCAGCCTCTCAGAGGCACCAGCTGGGAGAAACTCCCAGTAATCCAGCCTGTCTGCTCCGCCTGCCAAAGGCAACGCAGGGCTGCTAGGTGTCACCAAGCAGGAGGAGAGCAGGAACAAGACGGCTGTCAGGCAGGGCTTTCCCAGAGGTGTGGGAAACGCTGCTGCCAGACCCCACTCCGCTTGATTCGTATCAGACGGTCAAAAAAGGTGTTACTCATCAACCAGCTAAACCTCCAGGTTACTAATTGAAGAGAGAGTGGGCAGAGCAGTATTTCTTCACAGCTTCTGCATGGGTCCTTCCCTTTTATATACAAAATATGTTTATGGCAGCAGGAATGTGAACTATTGTCATTTACATGGGAAAACCAGATCTACCAGGCCATTGAGTGAGCTGCTCCATTGCAAATTCCCTCTGCTCTACCAAGTAACAAATTTTAACTATCCAGCAGGAAGTAGCTATTTAATGCCTGTAAAAAATGGAACTGAAAAGTGCTTAAGGAAGCTGTGGCACAAGTGGCACTGAGCCAGCACTTACTCGGTTCCTTTTCTCTGGATTTGTCGTGTTTAGTGACTGTCACCTTGTCCTGCTGAGTGAGGATGTAGAGAGGAACATCAGCTTAGTTAACCTTTCTTCCAGCAGAATTTCTGAGAAATCCATTGAGAAAAGTCTGCAGACAGGAGGAGAAACACGACTTTTTTTTAATTTGAACACTGTAAATTTTCATTCAAGAGGCTGATGTTTTACTAGCTAGTGAAGTAGGCCGATTAGCAAATTCAGGAATTTTGCTTTCACTCATGCAAAAGAAAAACAGGGCAGCTGTCACTTTCCACGCCCACATTGCTTTTAGCAGAGTCTTTGCACTCAGGTTGGTGTCCCACGGAGCATCCAAATTGCTGTTAAGATGCCTTTTGCATTTTGCGGTGTTAGATGGCATGACTGACCATACTGCTATGAAAGAGCAGGGCTGCAGCCCAGCTTCGTTCAGCAGTGGGCTGGGCGGGCTCCGGGCACCCGGCACAGGCTGGCTCCATGGCAGGTTTCTGCAGCAGCGCCGTGGATGCTCTGCCTGCGAGCGCCCGTGTTGGTACGGAGGTGGGTGCTGTGCCCTGCAACCTCCTACCTTCCTTCTGAAGGGTGAAGCCTTCAGGTCCCCAAAGCAATTCCCTCCATCACTGCTTGCCTAACCCTTATTTCACGGGATAATGGGAAAGCAAGGAAGCCTATGGGATTTTATTCTGTCCTGGTTTGAGGTAAAACAGGACCAATTTTGTTCAGTAAGTTTAGTTTTTAGCTAGGCCTCTTCTAACTGCTGAAATTAACAGCACGTTGTGCAGAAAACTGTTCGCTCTCAGAGTAATTAGACCACAACATGCTCACACAAGTATACAGGGACCGTAGTGATATGACGAGGGGTAACAGTTTTAAACTGGAAGAGGGTAGCTTTAGATTAGATATTAGGAAGAAATTCTTTACTGTGAGGGTGGTGAGGCACTGGAACGGGTTGCCCAGAGAAGCTGTGGAGGCCCCATCTCTGGAAGCGTTCAAGGCCAGGTTGGATGGGGCTTGGAGCAGCCTGGTCGGGTGGAAGGTGCCCCTGCACATGGCAGGGGGTTTGGAACTAGATTGTCTTTAACGTCCCTTCCAACTCTAACCATTCTATGATATACTTTAAGCACTGCCCACTCCCAGTGCTTCGCAGCCTGTGGCTGCCTGCTCTGCGCTGCCTGGCAGACAACATAAGGGAGGAGTGCAGAATGGTAGCACACGACCTCCACCGGTTTTCATTTTTAACTTCCAGAGCAAGATAAAATAATGATTCTTTCCCTCTCAAAATGTGTGATGTCCTCCTCTTAAGGGCTACATACCTGGATGATTAAAGAACGCCACAGAGACATTCACTTTCTTCCGATGATATATGTGTCACATATATTTGTTATGCACTCATTTGCAGACACTTCCTAACTCCTACCTGAATTCAGGTCTCTTGTCTAGAATGCAGGAATTTTTGGGAATGGGAGTTTTTCCCCCTTATTAGACTGCCTGAGAGGGTTGTCAAATAGGTATTTTTCCTCTGGAAGCTACGCAGTTTTTAGCAGTCAGGTACTCTCCCAGTCATTTTCTCTCCCAGCTTTTGCACATTACCTACCTGTAGGCTTTGCTCATGCATCACAGAGTGCCATGCTGCATGGTGGATGCATGCTCAGAATTACATCTCATCCAAACCCTCCACTGGACAGCTTCACTATAACACAATGCTCCTGATGGAAACTTGCTTCTTTCTCTTTCCAGAAAATTGTTTTTTTCTGTCCAGAAGACTTCAAATAGGTTTACATGTGAAGGAGGAAAAGGAATATATAAGAGAAAACACTCCTTCCTCTCTGCCATGTCCCCGCTGAATATCTGCGTGTTTCCTTCCATCATGCTAAGTTTCCACAGGAATATCCCTTTACAGACTTGAAAGATCCTATGAAGGCAAACATACAACAACCCCTTTCCAGAGCTTGGGGAAGTATTGCTTCCTCCATCCTGTAACTGAGTATCATGAGATGGAGTATGAAATGACATCAGGGCAGGCAAATTAAAGCCCTTTTGATACCTACTCTAGAGGCTTGTGCACTGGCTTGCTTGGTCTCCTCTTGCAGGCTGACCTGCCCAAAATATTAATTTCCCCCTGTAGTAGCAACCCTGGGCCTCCCAGCTCCTCAAAATAACCTCCTCGGGAGTTTGGCTGGAGTGCCTACTTCCTCTCCTCCCAAGCTGCGATAGCAAAACACTAGGCACACTGTGATTTTAGAATCAGAGCCCTCCGCTTTTAGCCAAGACTGTAGAAACAAAATGTAATCTAGGAAGAAAAAGCACTGGCTGCCAAAAACGAGGGCTGCTCTTCCAGCCCGCAGCGGTCCTCACTGCTACGAGCTGCCCCGGCTGCTGCTGCTGCTGCTATTCCTCCTCTTTGCTCAGGGAATCACCAACACGGACTCTGCTTGCGGGCAATGGACAGTCTCCCAGCAGGCATTGCCTAGGCAGTAAGAAGCAACGCTTTTCAAATGCCAAGGCACGGATCAGTGTTGACCTGCTTGTCCCTGTGCTGCTGGCAGGGGGTGGGAAGCTGGCACTGAGGCGGCACCTCCACCCTGTGTGGTAAAAAGGAAGATGGTGCTGGAAAGGGTGTGGTATTTCTCAGTTGGAAAGCATCTCAGAAAAAGAGTCTTGGAGGCCAACTTCTTCCACATACTTTGTGTCTGAAGTAAATGCCTTTGTCAACAGGTCTGTCACCCTGCTTTCCAGCTTCTCAACCAGTCACGCTAGGAAATCCTAGCAGCTACCTGATGACTTTCTCCATGGGAATAAAGCTTGTCCCAAGCAGGAATAGAGATTGTTTCCCCTTCAAACTTAAACAAAGATAATCTTTTCAAAGTTTCCTTTAAATCCTCATGCTGGAGGAATGGGAAGAGGAGTTAGCACAAGAACAAAACTGAGCTTCCCTTAAGGTTCAGTTCCAGAAAGCTGAAAACCTGTTAACTTAGGATCCAAGCTTGCGATGAAAGCTGTGAAGTATTTTTCCTGAAATGGCAGATTACAGAAAGTTTTAAGGGGGAAAAAAATGCTTTTACTGTTTCCAGGTTGAGCTGGCAGAAGGAAGTTCCTCAAAATACCATCTCTGGAGGGAAGGAACTTGTGAAGAGCGACAGTCACTGGTCAGTCAGGTGCAATTCAGATGTAGGATCACAGGCCATTGCAGAGCCCACTCTCACTTTTGCTCAGCACATGAACATGCAGATTGCAACATATCCAGTACCTTTACTTCTCAATTCCTGTTTTTTGAAGGACTGGAAGGAATAGAGAAAGGCAGGTCAGTAGAAAACCTGTAGAAAGGACTGTGCATCTGTGGTAATTCTGCACTGCAGCGCAGAGACTGGTAATACCAGTACAGTCTCTCATAAACCAGGAGAGGTCCTTCGAGGCATTTATTATGCACGTCTTCTAGGTGACCTCCAAATGGAGAGCTGTCAGGCTAAGTGAGCACAGACATGTTCAAGTGAAACAACAGTTAATTAATGAGTGGCAAGAACTTTGTTAGAAGAGGGTTCATGCTTAGAGAGTAGGTCACACAAATGCTGTAATTATGTACTATCCTCTAATTATGACATCAGTTTTTCATTTTGTGTCTTTGAAAACAAGTTTAAGTGCTGACGCGATAGTTACTCCAAAGTTTAGGATTCATAAATAAGCCCTGCTGGTGAAATATCTTTTCTTAAGGAAAGCATTGGCTCTCATTCTACCATTTACATGACCAATGGAGAGATTAGCCTTAGTTAAAATACCAAATATTTTCTTCTGTGTCTGTCTATATATTGGGTTTGGAAGTTTTCCCAGTTAATAATAATTATAACAGTACTCGACTCAAGCTGCAACTGAGGAAGCTGCTTAAAGAAAGAATTGATGAGTCACTCTTTAATGAATGCTACTTTCTAAAGTTAAAGTTTTATAGTTTAGCTTGACCTTGTTATTCTAACCATTCCTCCCTCTACAGAGTTATAATCCCTGTAAGGTATATATTACTTAACAGGATAAACAGTTTCTATGCATTCACGAAGGACTATTTGTACTACTCTTGCACAATTTATGACTGCTGCCATGGATGTCAGTAGGTACAGGGAAGTGTGACTTGGAACAGCCCAACCAAACAGCAGCAGGATTGGAAGTTTCACGCTTGCAGCTCTTGTAAAGAATTATGAAAGTCAGTGGATGATATTATCTAACCTTTTGGAACCAGTAAAAGGTATTAAATGGACCGTGCCAACAAAAGGAGTAACAAATGATGAAATAAAGAGGTAACTTGTAGATACCTGAGCAGAACTTTGAGGGAAAAGTTAAATAAATAGTTTAACCTCTGGAGACCCATAGAATTACAACCATTCCCTTACCCAGATGACGTTTGTCTTATCTAGGCAATTTCAGTAAAAACAAGAAAGTCTGAAAAGTTTAACCTGTCTAATTAACACCGATTATCAGGGTAAAGATAACTGGGTTAGTACACTGATATAAATGTGGCCATCAGGGTTGAGAGCTCATCAGTAACTGCACTTGAGCCCGGTGTCATCAGAAGAAAAAAAAAGAAAATATAAGCTATTAACAAACATATTGTGGCTAACAGCAGGTTCACAACTGACCAGCTACGAGTGCTTATAAGCATCCTGTCAAGCAATCAGAGTCTTTAAGCCATGGATATAAATAATCCTACATCCAGAATTTGGGAAGTGAACTAGTTCAGTACATTGCAATGCCACCGTCACAGCTCTGCAGGTTACTGCACGTGCAAAGCCTTTGCTTGTTGTTATTCTTAGTACTTTCATTTCTGTGTTTTGTTTCGGGACATGCTTCAGACTCACTTTTTCTCACTCCTCACAGCAGAGAGGATACAAGCGCCCAGCCAGCCCGGGCCTTTGGGAGCCTGAGCACCTGCTTTGAAGACGCAGATGCTCCATTTCAGAACTCCCGGTGGCGACGAAATGACCGTGAGCAGCTTCCACACCTGCATCTCCCTGGACGTGTGAAGTAACTTCAGGTGATGACCCTTTTACAACTTCATCAGGCAGCAAGTAAGTTCTGAAAACAACTCATTTCCTCTCCCCTCTTTTCCCTTTTTTTTTTTTAGACCTTGCCAGTATGTTATAGAGGAACTAGACTGGGAGAAGCATTTGCTCAAAGTAATAGACACAAAGCCAGATGTAACCTGTGTGCTTCACTGCTCTTCATCAGGGGATGACTCAGGAACAGGAGGACGAGTGTAGTAGAATTACACTGTAGAATTACAGCCAATAAGAGTTTACAAAGAAAGGTCTACATAAATACAATGCAGATCTTAAACTTGGAGTGTCTGCCATACTGCAGCATTAAGCTTATCAGTAGGAGTGAAGAACAGTTTACTTGAAGCGATAGTCAGGACTTTTTCTTTTAAACTGCCATTATTGTTTAATTTTAAAAGAGAAAAGTGACAGCTGCAAAAACCCCAAATTGTTCATGTCTGATGAACACACTTCACTCTGCAGGCAGCTGACCAGCACTGTGGGTTTTTAACTATTGAGACCTTTCCCACCGGGGGAGTGCATTCAGAGAGGAGTGGTAAGTGCATGCTGCATGCTGAGTTATGCAGGCCCTTTTTGAAGGCAGCATCAAGAACATTAACTTACTTTATACTTTGGTTGCCATTTCACAGCTCTGCTTCCAACATTGGAGATTCAAAGTTTGCACAGGATACTCTCAAGCAGTGAGCTGTCATTAAAATGAGAGTTTTATGTTCCTTTGAAAAATCTCCTGATTTTAAAAACAAACTCTGTTGCCACCTTTAAAGAAAATAAATCAAAAAACTTCTATACGTCAAATATTCATGTATGAGACCTTTGTAGTTAAAATATTAGTATTTTAATACATAAATACGCACATACTTTTGATGAGTTTTCTCGATTTCTACAGAAGTTGAGCAGTAAAGTTACCTCCTGGTGCCTCGTACTGTCACTATCTTACAGAGAGGAGGATGAGAAAGTAACAAAAAAAGAACCCCAGGCAGTTGAGAGCAATTAAGAACATCTCCTAGAGACCCTCGTACAGCTTGGACTTACCGAAGCTGTGCCCATTTGAAGTTCGCTCCTTTAAAAGATGGGAAACCTCTCCCCATCAAGGAGTGATGCTTGCCAGCAGTCTCTGGCGGGCAGCAGCCCCAGACAGCCGGAGACCCCGGCACTGGTACTGCTCAGCCTCTCCAGGCATGCGGGCGAGCAGGCGGCTCAGGCTGTACCAATGTACAGTACCGGAGATGCCACAGCATGTGCTGGTTTTCCAAGCTGTGACAGAGACTTTTGGTCAGATTTGCTGTATCTGCAGTTATAAAAATGCAGGCTCAGGAAAGACTGCCTGAGTAATGACAACAACTTTTTTGTCTTCTTCCAAGTATCGGTAATTTTTTTTTCTTTTTTACACCTGAAGTTTTTTATTTTTTTCAGTAATCTGGTGCTTTGATTTCCCAGAGTGAGACCCTCAAGCTCATTAACATGGCTCTGATGAGGGCGGTGGAAAGGAAAGGAACCTTTTTCTTGCCCATTTTTTGATGGCTCCTTCACTAGATCCTCCCTATGGTATTGTATGACGCTAGGAGACAAAGATGTCTTTGTTTCTGAGGCTCCTGTGCAGTATTTCCTTGACAAGCTTTATTTCTCTGAGATGTGCCATTTCATGCACGTGGCCTGGAGCCCCTAGCAGTCCCACAGGCAGCGCACAGGATCTACCACCAGCACTCCTCCTGCTTTCCAGGACAGTACACAGCTGTAACACAGCAGCCACCTCCTTCACTGCTACAAAGGAATCATTTCTTCTGCTTAGAGCAAAGCCCTTTGCCTCACTCACCGATGCACAGAGAGAGGCCACATCTTGAGGTTGCACACATCTTGAGGTTGCCACATCTTCTGGCAGCGCAAGAAGCGAGCAGCCCGTGGGTGCTCGAGTGCTACCACATGTTGCCCACCCCCTGTTACGACAGCAGGGATGGGCAATTTAGCAAAGGAAGATCAATGCTGCTTACAGCTGCAAGGAAGAAAGCAACCTGGTGCCAAGGCTGTGTGGGTCCTTGGTAGTTGTCTATCAGGGAGTTCTATCTGATCCGCTCACACTGAGCAAGTCAGGTGTTCCCAGCCTCTATATGCAAATCCATATAAGCCACCGACATTACACTCTGCATGCAATGACCCTGGCCAACTGCCACATCTCGTTTCCTGTGTTCTTTTGCTTAAAGAAACAGGTTTTGCCTGATTTAATTCAAACAATTCTATTATCAAGCAGAGAAAATATCAGCTCAAAGGTGTGCTCTTGAAAAGACATATATTGCATAGGAGACGATCTTCTGGAAGTTTGTTCCCTGGGTGTAGTCATACTTAACCGTGTTTAACTCACACAAATATTTCTCCTGCCCTACAAGATGTATCACACCGGATGGTTTTGTACTGACAAGGCTGGTGGCAGTGGTGGAAAGTGGGATGGGAATTAATGGAGGAACTCAGCTGGAAACAAGACCTTAGGCTGGAGTCTTTGTGATTTTCCCAGTTTTCTCTTGAATACCCCATCACCTAAAACCAGCAGATGTTTCTGAGAAGCCAAGTTGCCTGTATGTACCCTCCTTTTCTGTTTTAAATAAGCCCTGTGAAGAATATGACCATCTAGACTATCTGCATCATACTACCAACCTTAGCAACCACACACTTGAATTGCATCTTATAGCTTCAGTCGCTCTACATGTGTGGGTCAAGGTCCTCTTCTGCCAACCTGAAAAACCAGCTGCATGAGGTGAGCTGAGAGGCAGAAGTCCCACCAAGAGCAGCCCCCAGACTGCACCTCGTGGTCAGCTCACTGGCCAAGGCTGTCTAGGTCTTTTCCAGGCTCCCTGGGAGCACCTGTGTCCCTCTCTGCGTGGGAGTCGCTGCCCACAGACGGAGCCATGGACTCCCTGGGATGGGTATTCCTCACAACTGTGGGATGCTAGGCCCAGCACATCTCCTGCAGACATGCTCTCTCTAGCTTTTGCTTGTGGCTCCTGGCCCCACGCTAGCAGCATGCTGGTTGCCAGATGTGGGGCAAACAAGGTGATGTTTACTTGGGGCTTGCAAAAGCTCTACCTGAAGCAACAGTTATATAAGCTATGCTTGAAGTGAGGTAATGTCCTTCCAGCCTAAAAGTCCAAAGGCGTCAGTAGTCATGAATTAAACTCTGAAACAGCACAGAGTTGCATTCATGAAACGTATAACCCTCTAAAGTGATAACAGGCCTGAACTGCTTTGATGTCCCTAGACCTAGCCTCTGTTATACAACAGAAAAAATGTTCCCAAGCAAACAGCACTCCCCCGAACAGCTGTGACCTTACCTATCGTACAGAGAGATACCACGAATCGTCATCAGCCTATGTGTGCTCTGTTTAACTTATATAGATAAAGCCATGTTGAAAGAAATCTTTAGTGAGAAAGCAGAAGAGGTGAACAACAAAGTCTTTGTTAACTGTATCAAGCCATCTGTCTAATGAATACTTGGGAAAAAGGATTTAAATGCTCTCAGCAGTTCCAATGCCACCATTTGGGTGTAAGTGCCAGCATTGTACTGACCAAACCTAGGAACAGCAGAGAGGAAACAGTCTAGGCGATTCTTGCAGTGTGTGGAAGATAATTTCTTGACACAACTGGTAAGTGAGCCTACCAGGGGAGGTGCCTCTGCTAGACCTGCTGCTGACAAACAGAGAAGATCTGGTGGGTGATGCGGTGGTCGGAGGCCATCTTGGGCTGAGTGACCATGAAATGATAGAGTTCTCGATTCTTGGTGAAGTAAGGAAGGCGGTCAGCAAAACCACTACCATGGACTTCTGGAAGGCAGACTTCAGCCTGTTCAGGACATTTGTTGAGAGTGTCCCTTGGGAGACAGTTCTGAAGAGCAAAGGGGTCCAGGAAGGCTGGACATTCTTCAGGATGGAAGTCTTAGAGGCTCAGGAGCAGGCTGTCCCCATGCGTCATAAGACAAACCGGCGGGGAAGACGACTGGCCTGGCTGAAGAGGGAGCTCTTGCTGGGACTCAGGAAAAAAAGGAGAGTATACCACCTTTGGAAGAAGGGGCAGGCAACGCAAGAAGAGTATAGGGATCTAGTTAGGTCATGCAGAAAAAACATCGGAAAGGCAAAAGAACAGCTAGAA
>VYXH01010720.1:0-32572 GCA_013397275.1 Burhinus bistriatus | reverse complement strand
AGGGAGAAGTGGCTGGAAAGCTGCCTGGCAGAAAAGGATCTAGGGGTCCTGGTGGACAGCCGGCTGAACATGAGCCAGCAGTGCACCCAGGTAGCCAAGAAGGACAACAGCATCTTGGCCCGTATCAAGAATAGTGTGGCTAGCAGGAGTAGGGGAGGGATTGTGCTCCTGTACTCAGCGCTGGTGAGGCCGCAGCTTGAGTACTGTGTTCAGTTTTGGGTGCCGCAGTCTAGGAGGGACATTGAGGTGCTGGAGGGTGTCCAGAGAAGGGCAACAAAGCTGGTGAGGGGTCTGGAGAACATGTCTTATGAGGAGCGGCTGGAGGAATTAGGATTGTTTAGTCTGGAGAAGAGAAGGTTGAGGGGAGACCTTATTGCTCTCTTCAGCTACCTGAAAGGAGGTTGTAGTGAGATGGGAGCTGGTCTCTTCTCTCAAGTAACTAGCAATAGAACAAGAGGAAACGGGTTCAAGTTGCACCAGGGGAGGTTTAGGCTGGACATTAGGAAAAGTTTTTTCACTGAAAGAGTTATCGAGCATTGGAACAGGCTGCCCAGGGAGGTGGTTCAGTCACCATCCCTAGATGTGTTTAAAAGTCGTGTAGATGTGGTGCTTGGAGACACGGTTTAGTGGCAGACCTGATAAAGTAGGGTCAATGGTTGGAGCAGATGATCTTAAAGGTCTTTTCCAACCTAAACGATTCTGTGATTCTATGATCTCTGGTATTCCTAGTACAACTTAAAAGGACTGACACCAAAAAATCCTTTATGTGTGACCTTTAAGGTTCTTTAAGAAAGAATAAATTATTCAATTTAACACATTCCAAAATCGATATTTTCTATTACTGTTTCCTTTATTATAACTTCACCTACTACCATTTCTATGGTTAGATGAGTTAAATGTCAAATACACAAGAAACCACATGGCTCATTTTTAACAGTTAAAACTAAATTTCTGCATTGTTTGACACTGCAGCTCACACTGTTAAGTGTTGGTACTTCATTAATAATTTTGCATGGAAATGCAGTATTTCTATTAATGGTGAATTGCATTAACATCCCTAAACCAGCATGATCTGAACAGGTGACACCACACTCTGAAATTTCATTCCTATTGGAGGGGCAAAACAGGTTGTGGAGAAGGTTAGTGCAATTTTCTTTGTCATCTGCCCTGTGGGTTAGTGGAGGTGCTGGTGGCACTGGGTGTAAGCAGCTGAGGTGCATTGCTGGGGCGTGAAGAATTACAGTGACCACAGCAGCAGAAAGGATTTGAGCAGTGAATTGAAAATGTAATTCAAGGAGCTGCAGCTGGCGATAGCGGGATGGGGACTGAAGCTGGTACTCTCACAAGTGGATGGAAAAGTCCTCCGCGGCTAGCCCAGGGCAGCTCAGGAATGAGGACAAACCTTTTGAGCAAAGCAGTGGAATTCAGCCTGGGCTGAACAGGCAGACCATCAAAATCCTTGAAGCAGCAGGGCCCGGGGCTTTGTTCAGGGTCCTTGTGTAGAGCAGAGAGGAAAGCTGAAGAGTGGTGTAGATGAGAGGCAAGACAGAGCACCGTGCCCCTGCAGAGTTCATCTGGCTTCATGTGGTTCATCTGATCTTCCCCAGCTCAGTAATTTAGGCAACACAGCCTAATCCTTTGCTGTGAGAGACTAACTCCTTTTAAGCCTTCTCTGGTGAGCTTGTTATAGCGCAGCAGCAAGGGTTTGCTCCCTGCCAAGCCCTCATGCCTCCAAAGGGCTGGAAGGTGGCAGAGCAGGTGCAGCTGAAGGCGTTTCCGTGGGTTTTTCCAGAAGGGATTTTTGTGGGCACATCACTCTGAGGGAGCACAGAGGGCACCAAGCTGCTTGGAGGAGAATGGACAAAGAATGTTTATTCAGCATTTTCACATTAAGCAATGTGGCAAAGCCTCAAGAAACTCCTTGGCCAAGCCCAGCATCACTGTGAAATCTGTGTTTACTTGCATGGACTTACTGTCAGCTTTGTGAAACGTCTCAGCTTTGTCTTTGAGGCAATTGCTATGTATGAGGTGCAGAGCGTAGCTGAAGATAAGGCTGTGCAGTGCTCCTGGACAAACAGGCAGGAGAGCGGCAGCTATGGCCCTGTGGCTACCTTCTGCTGTGGCTGGCCTCCTGCACGGGGTCAGCTTCAGTCATTCGTGCCTGGCATCTGCCCCAGGCCAGAAAATGGTTCTCCTTGCCAGGGTGGCAACAAGCAGAGTGCTGCTAGAGCCATGCGGTGATGGATACCTACCTGACCATGCAGTGCTAAAGGACAAGCACAACACAATTTCTTTTGTCCCAATACCATCTTTCCAGGTGAGCAGCAGCCCATGTTTGGTGGGACGACAGGATGACTGATTCTGCTGAGGACTTTCAGCACAAGGTCACTGCAAGTCATGGCAGCTTCACAGAGGAAACTAGAAAGGAGATCTCATTTCTACCTGGACTATAAAGGATGACCCTCCCTACCCATAGTCTTGCCAAAGGTACTGGCAGAGTGTGCAGTACGTCCACAAAAGCTGTACCCCTTTGCTTTCCACCGAATCTTAATAAAAGATGGATTTACATGCTTCATCTCTGCTCCTATCTCAAATACAGCTGTAATCCAGCCTGGGTCACAGGTAGCTGTCAGAAGCAAAGAGAGGTGGGTAGTGGAGCCAAGGAAATGTAATTTCTGCCATAAGCCTGAAACAATCCCATACTGCCCACATCCTATTTTTTTTCTCCCCAGTTATTGCTAGAGTTCTTCCCAACAGCAGAGCTGCACCTACCTTGGAAATCCCTGTCTGCTTTGCTACATTTGCTCTTCCACTCTCCCCATGATAACACTGAAGATGGTAGGCAGCACTTCCCAGTCCATATATCCAATTCCCTCTTCTTGCTGCTTCACTTCCAGGATGTTCCTTGGGCTGGTTCCCAAACCAGTCCTCAGAAAGTTCACCAGGGACTCTCACAGCCCCATGCGTGCCCATCGTGGGTTCCCACTCTGCTTTACCCTCTTCCCTCCACCTCCAGCTCATGCTGCCTTTGCTCAGAAACCTGTTGTGGGGCTGGAAACCTTTCCAGGGAGAGAGTGGTGGGGTTTCAGCAGGGATACGCTGCAGCCCAGTCTTTGGTTAGTCCTGCGATAGATGCAAGTCACCTTATCGATCTGGGTATACGGGACAACAAAGCTTTTCTTTTCCTTTATAGACTGCTTTGGTTTAACCACAAAATATTAAGAGCAAAGCAAGCCATGAAATGCTCTTGCTGTGCAGAGCAGGGATGGCTATGCCCTTTGTTTAACATGGGTGCTTGCCTGCATGACTGGTGCTGGTGGCAGAGGGATGGGTAAAAGTGATGTTCAGGGAACAAAGGACATATGATTGTTCAGAAAAAGGCTGGTGCAGAAATGTTACAGAGCAGACAGTGCCACCGGGAGCTCTATGACAGTGCCGGCTCGGCTCGCCAGCGAGTGCTGCTGTGTTTGCACGGTGCCCCTGCTCAGAAGGTATTATGATGGACAGGGATTTTGTTTCTTACCAAAGACGCAGAGATTAGGATTTCCAAAGTGTATGCGTGTAGAAACAGGACGTTCAAGCACTGATTATCCGTATGATATGCAGTCATATCATGGAGATGCATGTGCACACATACACACAAAGAAAAAAACATACAATGCTTCTATGTGGTACACAAAAGTATTAACTTGATGATAGAAACTTGCTGGGAAGTGGAAAACAGAGTACCCACGCTGCAGTCTCATAGCTGAAGAACCACTTCTCTCTTTCAATAGCTGGACTTGTTGGCAGTATAGAGAACGAAATGGGTGTTATAGGCTCAATAAAACACAGATACAGATTTTATTTTGAACCAAAAGTTAAAATTTTATTTGGATTATCAATATACCCCAAAAAAATAAAAATAAAAACTTCTTTTTATGTAGTGAAATAGCCATTTGAAAATGGTAAAATAAAGATATTTCTCATACTATTCTCTCCTAGTTACTGTACACATATTTAAGGTTGTTTTTTTCTGAATATAAATCTAGCTTGAGCTTTAAGGCTCCAAAAAGCCTAAAGCATGTAGTGGCTCTTTTGAGAAAGCAGATAAGTCAATCAGAGCTGTTTTTTTTCAGCAGACAGGCCTGTTTGAAGCTGTCCAGGACTGGACAGAAGTGAGACTTCTCAGAAAGGTCACTGTTTCAGGGGAGTATTATTTTATACCCATTGGGAAATACACTCTAACCCCACTTCATGCAGCATTTTATTGAGCTTTATGATGTACTGGGGAGGGCCCTGGTTCCCCTTAGCTGTCGAGTTCTTGCGCAGATCCTATCTTATTTGTGTTGGTACAGTGGTTTAATTTAAGAAATCAAATCCTGCCCTGTGGTGTTTGCTCTGCTAGAAATTAAGTCTGTAACAAGGCACCAATCCTGCCTTTACCCCTGTAAGCAAAAGGTTTCTGTGCCCATGTATAGCTGCACTGACCACGACAGGGCGTTTACTATAGCAGGATCAGGGACTTGTCCTTTAGCTTGCTTTTAATAAAATAAATGGAATGGAAAATGTATTGAAATAAAACAGTAGAAACCCACTAACAATTTTTCCCTTTTAGAGGGCTCACTGACACTAGGCTGGAAAATATGACTGAAGACGCTGTGTCAGGGCCTGAGCAATGCCCCGCGTGGTTCATGTCACCACTAAGTAAACAGGAAGGGGATTCAGGTCTTGCATCGCCATCTGCAACTGGGCTGCAGTGGGCTGAAGCAAAGCTCACTGAAGTCACTGGACATCTCACCAACAATCTCACTTTCAGTAGGCATTGGACCAAGTTC
Source organism: Burhinus bistriatus (assembly GCA_013397275.1). Classification (NCBI taxonomy): domain Eukaryota; kingdom Metazoa; phylum Chordata; class Aves; order Charadriiformes; family Burhinidae; genus Burhinus; species Burhinus bistriatus. The sequence goes on along the minus strand of VYXH01010720.1, from coordinate 27,755 downwards.
TGAACTTATGCTGTATGGTCTGCAATTTGCTTTGATTTCTTCCTTGGTCAAAGCCATTTTTATTACTTTAAGTATGTCTGTATTTATGATTTGTATATAAACATGTTATACTTCTGTTATTGGTTCTGGAGTACAGGATAGGCTACAACTACTAGCAATATTACTGCACTAATATGTTTTATCTGGCACTTCTTACAAAGCTTGCTGTTTCACAGTCACAGTAAGTGGTGTTTTATGCTCTTTGTTGCCTGAAAACCACCTGAATATCGATCCCTGAGGTACCATTGCTTGCAACTAAAACGTTGTCCCAGGTTTTTACTTTCAGGAGAGAAAAATTAAATACACTCAGGTCTTGAAGTTTACAAGTTGTTAGATCACGGATGTTCCTCCAACCAAATCCACAGACCCATGCTTCCACTCAGGGAGCCACTCCATAACTGGCCTCCGCAGGAAGCCTTATTCCACCAGCTACCCCATCCTGGGTGCCTGGCACCATGCAGCCCAGCCTTCTCCCACTTCGCCTTTCCTTATCTTCGGAAGGAGTGAGCATTCAGCCTAGAAATACTTTCTCCTGGGATATGGAATAGATCTTCTCCCTCCTTGTCTCTCCTGCAACTTGTGCTCCATACTTTATTCCTACTACCCAGCTTGGCTCTTTTGAGTGATTCCTTTTGCATGCTTTGGCCCTTATCTTGTAAGTAAAAGCTTGTATTAGTTTACTGTGAGATTCTGGTGAGAGGTCTCTTTTGGAGGCAGCTGCTCTTAGTTGGGTGTTATCAGTGAGCCCAGACATAAATCATTTGTGACTCCGAGTTACAGAAGGTCTCTAAGCACGAGGGGTTTCCTTCTCATCACAGGCACAATTTAAAGAGGCTCCAAAATTACCCAAGTTTTTCTTCTTCCACTAACTAGTTGAAAATACTTTCCTTAAAGTGTTCACTACACCAAAGTAGTGTTTGGGAAGAGCCAAATTCTGCTTACAGCTGCCTAAGCCTAAATCCATGCCAACCTTTCTGGTTTTATTTCACTACATCGGATTAATGCATCAAAACATAAAACACAGACTTTGACCCTGGCAGACTGACCTTATCACCAGTGTAACTTTCCTGACTTTAATAGTGAATCCTGTAACAGCATTTCAGGCTTCTGTGGTGGTTGTCAGGTCCCATAATGCTTGGTAATTTATATAACGTTTGAGTTCCCCATGGCGGGTGTGAATGCAACAGAATTACAGCTTTATTTAAAATAATTAGGGAAAAAAAGGGATCTGCTAGTGGATAGAAAAATTTGAAAGTGTGACCCCCAAGGCTCGAACCAAGGGAAATAAATAGGACCCAATTAGCTGTGTTTCTATCCTGTGGCTCATAGGTTGGAACAGCTGGAGTATTGTTGAGGTGTCATTACATTAGGGTTGACTGGCTCAGGGTTTAAGTACATGTGAGTGAGTTAAATACAATGTCTAAATATCATGTGTGCATGTTTTAGGAAGAAAAAAAAAAAATAAGAAAAACAGTGTAAGTTGGTTTTGGTCTTATCCTCAATTTCTTTAATGCCAGCTACCACATTTGACTCCAGTGGAAAACCTCAGAGGAAAAGCCCCATGGTATAGTAGGGCCATAGGACCTGTGTGTGTGATGCATCATCTCCTGAAGCAAACGGCAGTGTGACAGCCAATTTCCAGCGTGATGATAAATGTACCTTAATTTACCACTGTCCTTTACGTGCCTGATCTTGCTGTCCCTTCCCTACACATATGCTTGCCTGCAGCCTAGTCACCCACCAGGACGCCCACTGAATTCAGTGCCGAGTTGCCCCTGCACACCAGTGGTACACCTGCACTGCCTTTTGAGGAGGTCACTCGGGCTGGTTTCTGCACTGGAGCCACTTCCCAGGCAGTAAGGAAGGTGGCCCTCATCTGTCCAGCCCCAGCTGGTGGCACGGCGGCCACGTCGAGAGCAGGCGCTGGGAACGGTGCAGAGGTACCTGTGAGGGCTTTGGGAGGATGGGGTAAGAGCGGGTGAAATTCTTGCTCTGCTGAAGTCAGTGTTGGCACTGCCAGCATTGCCATCCAGCATGCACAGATGTGGGTTTTTTTCTCTTAGGCAATTAAGGAAAACAGTGTATGAAACATGGTAGGTTGTTTGCAACCCACCCTGTTTTCCACCTGTGTTAAACGTAGGCTGTGGTGGGGTGTCACTCCTTATTGATATAGTTTATGGGGCTTTTAAGTCATTAGCCATAAGCCTCAAATTAGCAGGCGATGTGTGCAGTTCCTTCCCCTCTGCTCAGATAAAAGGCAGTCAGACACACCGGCTCTGCTCAAAGCAGAGCAAAGCCTCCATTGACTTCACAGGGTCCCGGATTTCTGCTTCAGCTCCAGCTCCATACACCGGTCCATTTCCACCCCCTCTTGCTTTATTTGAGAGACCTAAGACACACAGGACTGAGGGTCTAAATGGCACGATGGTGGGCTTCTACCAACGCTTCTCGTCTAATTGAGGTCAACTCTAATTTTGCCTTTTCCACCCTTAACTGGTCTTCTTAACCTGCTTCTTAGCCAGGGCAAAATTAAGCATAAGGAAAAAGGCTTATTCAGCATTATAATTATCTACTCCCAAGCTGTATAACAAAATGGTTTACACATTTAATTGGTTTTGTCTACTATTTCCATGTATACAGTAGTCCTATTAATGAATATCATAGCTTCATTGCTGCATATCACATTTTGCTATTTGTTGTGTACCATAAAATAATGTCAGCACATCAATAACTTAAATAACACAAATGTAAACTCATTTGCTGCTTGTTATAATTATGACTTTAGCCTGAAAAGGCTTTTTGATTTGTAAGACCATTGACATAACATGGAATGTAACTTTATTTGTTTTTCTTTTGCATATAATGAGACACCGAAAGCCCTTGTCATCTCTTAACAGGATACTAAAGCAGCTCTGTTTCATGAATGACAGCACAGTTAAAGCTAAAAATCTTAATTAAAAAAAAAACAAAACCCTTTGTACTGTACAATCTCAAATTAAAGCAAGAAAGATAATGACAATCTTTTGCATTAGCCAGGAAACGTGATTCTCTGCCACTGGGCTTTTTTTTCTTGTTGACAATTCACAGAATGTGTATATGGGTGTAGTTATAGGTGCGTGTATATCCTATGCAGAACAGCAGTCCCTATTTTGTTGATCTAGTTCTTCTAATTGTTTAGTTAAACTACCTAACTGATACAATTTAGAATACTACATTAACACATTTAACATCAAGTTTACATACTTGCGTCTTTGAAATACTAGGAACTTTTACACATTTTATTTGGCTTTGTAAGGACTGGAATATCACAGATAATGCAATCTACTTGTCTTTGAAAGAATATGGCTGTTCTCAACTAACTCTCTAAGGTTCAGAGTGAAATACGTTTCTCCTTATATCTGTAGCTGACTTCAGAGAAGAAAGAGTGTCTTCTTAAGTGGTCAGTCTGATGTTACTGTACAGATTCTGCAGAGAGATATATATATATTTAACAAAGGATACTCTCTCTGGACTTTAGAGTTAAGCTGTTGCAGCAAAATTACTCCATTTAGACTAATTTTTTCTATACAAATCTCAAGAAAAACCTATTCCAAGTATGTTTTGTAGTAGTATCTCCACATGACCAGAGGAGGGCACTTTGAACATCTTTGCACTGCCCAGGAGGCAGACGCAGAAGCACAGTGTTACCCAATATCACAAAGTCCTGCCACCTCTTCCTGCCCAGGCAGGTATCCTTGCGTCCCCAAAAACACAGAATCCGTATTGTACCACAGGGCTCTGTTCTGAAAACAGTGGGCAGATATATCACTCTCTTCTTGCTAACGAGGATTTCCTCTGATTTCCCCCATTTAATTCAGTGTTGCTGCGGGTTAAATTGAGATTAACGGACAATTCCTAAAAATCACATGAGGGCAGTTGCCTCCCTCTCCTTCCTGAACATCCCTCTGCTATTAGCCCCTGGTAATTTAGCAAATATTGATTGATTTAACCCTCTATGACTTATCCTGCTGCAGAAATTCCTTGCCTTTAACTGAAAAATGCACTTGGAAAATGCACTCTCTGAGATATGTATTGCAACAGTGCATCTTTTCACATTAAACTCTTGTACTGCTCCTTTCCGTCTTCTGAGGGAGGCGCCTCAGCGTCCCAGATCTGCTCCCCCAGCAGAGTACATAGCAGAGAAATTAATCCCTTCTCTTTTCCATTCATGACCACAGTGTGGAGTTCAGCCACTTCCCATGCAGGAAACATCCCTTTGGGTTTCATTTTTGGCTAAAGGTACCAACCTTCTATGGGAAAAGATTTTTATTTTTCAATCTTACTGTTATGATAGACAGATTTTTTTTTTTTTTGTCGCCTCTCTGCTTTGTTTTGTTCAAGTTTAACGCTGAAAAATAATTAGAAAGGATTTAGAAACTTTTTTTTTTTTTAAATAAAAGTCTCTCCTCCACCCTGGGGAAACACACTGCTTATTTAATGCACTCTTTTTTCCCCTCAATATTATTCCTTTTCTTTTCTTCTCTTCTCTTTTTTCTTTCCTTTTTTCTTTTCTTTTTTCTCTTCTTGCTTTTCTCCTTTCTTTTCTAGAGCAGACAGGTACAAGAAGGAAGTTGTCTTTCATCAGCAGTCCTTTGAGATAGAGTAGAATTCAGTGAGTCCTCACCATGATAGGATCATAAACTTACTGGGTTAAACCAAGCTAACTTTCCCTAAGCTGCCAAGTTTTAGCTGCACCGTACATATATGTGTTTCCTTGTGCCATTTTCTTTTCTTATAATTTTGTTTTTCTTGATGACCCTGAGCTATGGCTTCTGGTTTCTACCACTAGTCAACCTTCCTTTCTTTTCTGGTTTTGCCGATGTAGGCCTCAAAGAAAAAATGGCAGAAGAGCACAAAGTAGCTGAGGTACATGAGAGAGGACCAGATGATGTTCTGCACGTGGGAATGGCACTGGCCCTGCTGCATCCAGGAGAAGACCAGGTAATTGATCACGCAACCGATCAACATCTGAGTGATCTGCGACAAGGTGATGAACATGGCAAACTTGCGTGAGACTCTGAAGCCAGCAGCCCGCAAGGCATAGTAAGAGTACATAACGGCGTGTACTCCGTAGTTCATGGTCATGAACCAGCCACCGCCAGCCACCATGTCCTTGTAGGAATACCAAGAATAAAGTAACACAGTAATGTGATGGTACCAGTGTAAGAAGATGAGCTTCTGTTTCCTAAGAATAATGAATATTGTATCACCTGTAACAAAACAAAACAAAAGAAAAAACAAAAAAAAGGAGGGGAGGAAATGAGAAACGTTGAACAATTCCATAATTACTGCAGTGCTTTCTTCCCTTTGATGTTGCTGCTGGAGTATACAATATTTTGGAGCACGAAAAACCTCATCAGGCTCTAGATCTGAGAGCCTGTTTGATCCGAGAGCCAGCTTGGCTCCTAATCTCTATGCAATCTTTGGAATACCAACATATCCACATTTTCCTGTGTGGATAACCCCTGTCTAAAAACCCCATAGGTTTACTTCATAGCCTTTTGCTGCAAACATAATCCATGACAGTGCGTACCATCCCTGACTGTGAGATTGTCCATTATATACTGTGACTAGAAATGTAGCTTGACAGAGAGTAGAAAACCTGAAAAAGAAGCAGCACAGTGTCCTCCGATTCAAATGCCTACTTGCAAAGTCAACCTAGTTAAACTCAGTAGAGCCTCCTGAGCTACTTATGCAAAAAGCTATTACACATGCAGCCTACAATACTGAAAGGCATGTAATTGCCAGAATAAAATGCTTCTAGAAAGAAATTTGGTTTATGTTGAAATGCACATCCTTTTCTGCAAATTCATGTTGCTATTGTAGAAAAGGAAATTTTATTCCTCTTTCCTGCTTTTTTCTTCCTTCAGCGTCTCATGATTGCACTGAGCATCTCAATTAAAGAGAGAAATATATATATATGTATGCTACTTGTTTTCTATTGTTATAGATGCAGTGTTTCCCAAAAGATCCTTGAGATTTGCACCTGGGGACTTACTTCTACATATATGTATCCCAGGAAATACAAATCATGACTATTAGTGATGGGTGGAACCAAAACTGCACTGTCTACACAAGGTCTGTCATAAGCTGTAATGCTACTGTTTACTTCATTACCTGCAAGATGTTCACTCACATTTTAGTAAGTAATCATATGTTCAATTTATTGTTGCTGTGCAATTCTAGCTGGTGATTTCCAGTTTTAACAACTAAATTTCTGTGGTTTTGCAGTAATTTAAGCAGCAGGAAACCAAGGGATTCTGACACAGCAAGGCAACTGGTGTCTGTCTCTTTCCAGTTTTTAGGCTGATGAATTGCTGTCCTGTAATTTGCTGAATCCAATTCTCTGCTGAAAGGTAAAGACTTATTTTTGCTGTATAGCTGAACACAGTGAGTGCTGCAGCCCTTTGAGGTTTAGTAAGGGCATCCTCTGAAATGAAAGCTGGAGGGCTGGTAAATCGTTGCCTCCTCCCGCCCATTAAAACAATCCTTTCTTACACTAATAAGCCATGGGATGAGAACACATGCAGACTGGCTATTAAGTTGGCTTTGTCATATATATCATAAGTATCCTTACCAAAAAAAGGAGTTTGTAAGAATCAGGGCTGGAAAAGCAATGGATATTATGGGAAATTGGTTTCTATTTGGAGGAAGCCGACAGCCACAGCTTTCAATGTTTAGGGAGGAAGCACTTTACTGTTTGTAATTGTACGCCTACATGTGTATTTAAGGACGAATGCTACAGAATCGAGGTAAAACCTGACTCAAAGCTTCTTGCTGACACAGCTGCTGTAGCCCACCCTTCACTTCTGTACCCACAGGGTGAGTGACTGCTGATTACGCTATTCGTATTTGCCTACGAGTAGCTAAGGAAGAGGCATGGACCAGATTGCTCTTACCTCTTGACTGCCCTGCTGTGTATAATCATTGTGTTTTATTCCTGAGCTGGGAATGGTCCTATTCAACTGCGCGTTGCTCTAACTTCAGCCAAGCTAGACTTAATCGCTAGAGACTAAAACATGCAGAGTTTGGGGTTGGTTTTGTTTACTCAGTTTTTCTAAGACTAAAATGAGGTTTCAACAGCACTGAGACCCTTCTTGTGCTGCCTGCACAGACATTTCTGCTCTAAATACGTATAGTGAGAGAAAGGGAGAGAGGGTACTCACCTAGTTCGGGTGCTTTGCTTAGCACAAATGCATATGCCCAGAATTTGCTGACAGGTCCAATGTAAAAACTCTGGTCACACACTGACTGCTTCAGGCCTTTGGTCATCAAAATGTACAGCATGTAAGCACCAGTTCGAACAGCACCGAATATACTTTAAAACAAAAAGAGAAAATTACAAAAGTTGAGAGGACACTTGAAATCTACATGCCGTCACTTCAAATCATTATGAGAAGAAGGCCATAAATGTGCTGAAATACTAAGTTTGAGACAGCCTTAAAGCTGGAGCAACTCTGCTGGCTTCTAGGAAGTTATTCTGAACTCAGATTTGTAAACTGGACTGCAGCCGTATCTCCTGGTGAAAGTCTGGAACAGTAACATCAATGTTTTTTACTTCATTCCTATGGGAATGGCCCTTCAGTTTTCAGGAGCAGTGGAAGACATCTACTTCAGCTGAAAACAACATGCAGAGTTTTGACGCTGACAGCTGGCAGACTACAAGAAATGAGTTGATAAAGAGCTATCTTCAACATAATCAGGAGAAATTCCCTCTTCTGATTTCCTAAGAGTTTTCTCCTGCCTTGTTTGTTACACCCACAGGAGCTCTGGGCACAGAACAAACCCAGGTAGGACACACAGCTTTTGATGGGGGGGTGTCAGTCAGGGTTGGTGTTTTGGTGCACATGCTGACTTCATCTCTTAACAGGTCATTGCTAACAGAGGAACTGAAGAGTTGAATGTAGTCATGACAGCAGATTCACCCTCAACTCATCAAAGAGAGATGCATGGTAACAGTGTTCTGTAAATGAGAAACACCAAGAGATTTGCAATGATATTAATTACTGTGATTACAGAGGGGGTAAGTTCAGATAACAAAAGCTGATACAAGGAACAAAGGCTTCTGTCTCAGCATCGAGGAGCTCTGCAGAAGGAATTGCCTCACTGTTTTATGGCAAGAACATGCTTGCCCATTGTCTACAATTGTAGCTTGTTGGCCCTTCAAAAGCTGTGATGAATACTGCATGAAACAAGCAACTTTCAGAAAAATGGAGCAAAGAAAGACCCAATTTCCTTTGGGATTGAGTATATCTTACTTTATGCCTACACCATTCGTCCCTGTGCCTCTACCTAGCTCCATCTTATCTCCCATCACAACTTATCTCTTCCTCTACAACTTCTTTGTAACCTTGTCCTATTCATGAATCCTCTGGTTCCTGCTCTGCCTTGGTGTCTTTCATGATTATCACATGGCAGCAAGCAAACCAAGCCACCTAAAATTGATGTGTAGACACAGGTGGGCAATGCAAACTACCATTTACGCAAAGTGTGTGAAATAAGGAACAGTTGATCTGAAGTTACAGATTCTCTGTTACTTGTCCTTGTCTTGTGAAGTCAGTACTCTTTAAAAAATGTGTTTTAAAATCATCAAGGCAGCCTCAAAAGTTGAGGTCTATGGCAGTTCTTACATGGTCAGACTAGATGGTTCAAGTAAGCCTGTTGACCTAAGTTTTTATATTTTTTGCACAGAGTATTTAGATTTCCCAATCCGCAGCATTGACACACCCAGTCAAACCTGCCTGCTGCAGCAACGCACATTGCTCTCCCCTGTCTACTGCGTGCACTCCGCAACCAAGTGGAGTACCACACTGCCTGGTGCTCTTCAGGCTCTGTCAGTGGCATCACAGACCAGGCTCTACAGCCAGGTCACGCCTGGGGAGAAGTGTTACATCCTGGCCCCCACACCATGACATTTTGATGCCTGAGGTTTCACTGTGCCATCAAGAAATTCAGACAACAGCAAGCACTTAAGAAGCTACTATTATTATCTGCTATTTGTATGGTGGTATTTGCTCATGGGCTCTGCTGCCAGATGAGTCCTCTTGTGCTATGTGCAAATAAAACCCCATCCTGCTGTGGTACAGGTGTACTGAAGGAGTCTGGCTGAGTCTGGGTTTGCCATTAGCACTGCCCACAGCAATGCACACATTCCCAGGCTTAGGCAAGACAGCTGTTGCAGTCTCACGTTCATCCACCCCTGCATGCAGAAGAGATAGTGCAGTATTCTTAGCATCTATGCAGCCCGCAGTGCCTCCTCTCCGTGTCGGGTTGTTCCCTCCCAGAACTGCTCTCTCAGCACGCTTTTCTCACGTCTCTTTCGGGGATTGGTCCTTTTAACTCGGCAGAGAGTGCCAAAGCCTGCAGGAGGAGTTTCGAAACATGGTCCAACTCGTTCTGTGTCTTCTCTCTGGCATTTAACGCATGCCCTTTTTTTTTCTCAGGAGTTGCATTTCTCATTCCCAAGAAGACAGGATATCCTGACAGAGATGTGATCCAACCACTTCCTCAGGCAGTGAACTCCTCAAGCTAGCCAGGGCAGGCTGCTGCTTGCTCTTACGTTTTGGGTGGTGGCAAAACTGGGTGGAGGAATATCAGGCAGAATATCTAATGATATGCTGGTTCTCCCATTAGCAAACAGCTCAGTGCTGACATTAAAATGGGGGGAAAAAAGGAAATTTTACATTATGAAATCAAATAACTACAAGCAATACGCCTTTCCTTGTACAGAAGCTGTATTGCTTTTCTAAAATATCATTTATTATTAAAGTTTTAAAACCAAAGAGAATTCTGTGCCATGAGCACAAACTCAGATGAGAAGAGCACCTGTTTGAACAGCAGACAAACGTTGACTTAAGTGATTGAGTATGGACCCCCAGGGATTTAATCTGGACTGATAACAGAGGCAAAGAGTATTTGCCCTGCGGGGATTACAGAGTTTCACTTTGCTGTCCTTGAGATTATAATTCTTCCTGTGTTTCTGTTCAGCAACGACTGCAGAGCTCTCCTTGGAGTGCACGCGTGGGCGCGCACACACACACTCCTCACACTCATGCTCACACACTTACTTTTCTACAATTTTGCAGCACGGTGGCTTCCTCTAGTTTCATGACTCTAGAAGAAGTGACTCCAGATACTGCTCTACATGGTGTGAGTCAGACTAATCTGAATTTTTTATCAGTAAAAAACAAGTTACATTTTTGCATAACTCACAAGGGAAGGCTTTATAAATAAGGCGGATGGCAAACTGGAAGCAGCTGATTCAATTACCTAAATAGACGCCATGAGCAGGTAGCTGTTTGAGAGATGTGCTGCATGCCAAAACACTACCGTGCCAACAAGCACACGCCACCGGAGACACAAAAAAATCTAATGCATCTCTGCAAATGTGCCTTGGACCCAGAGAGCCAGGACTGCTTTTTGTGCCTCTGCCACTTAATCTTGTTTGTTCTGTAAGGTAAGATCAACCAACAAATTTCTATCTTGCAAAGACATGATGTGCAGCAGAGTGATGACATTGCTTGCTCAGTAAATCACTTCTGCTTCATTTTGTCCTCGCCCTGCTCTCTGCTGCAGCTTTTGTGAGGTATTCAAATGAACTGCTTACCAAAGCAGTCTGTCTGGTGGGAATCATCTGCAGGGATTTTAGAAATAAGGTAGCAGCGAATTACTGTACAATTACAGCCTTTTGCAACTAGAAAGACTGATCAGAAACACACTGCACTGGCTAATGCAGCTTTCTCATCTATTCAGGCTCAAAACGTCCTATGTTCTCCTCCCTTCAGGCAGTGACTTCTCTGGTAGATTAACAAACGCCCAATTGATATTTTACTGTCCATGATATAATCAAAATGTATCCGTGAGTAAACTGAAAACTAATACTTTTCCCTCACAAACTTGTTTTCAAGCGAGGGCCTCAAAACACATCCCATGCATGGGTTAGGTGCAGCATTAAGGAGGGAAACTGAGGGTTGGGGAGCTAGCTGATGGGAAGACAACACCAGCGTTAGCGGCCGAAGCCTATCACTGCTTTCTGTTCCCTCCATCCTACTTACCAGGAGGGAGTGAAGTACTTGTTTCTCTAAAGCCTGAGAGGGTAGCAGGTGGCTCAAGACTTCAGTTCAACCCCCGCTGCCACTGTAGCAGGCTCAGCTCCTCCTCGCAGTGAGGAGGACACTGCTCATTTTTGCTAGGGCTGCTTTCTATGCAGACCCATTGCTGCACTTGGCTCCTGACACCTCTGGACATCCCTGTCCAGGAACAACACTGCAGAATTGAGCAGGGAATGTGACTTCCACATTAAAAAAATAAATTAACAGTTCAGCACAGAATATAGCAACATTTCCTGAAGGATTTTACTGCTGTGATAATCATGGAGCAGAAATTCTGTGCTCTGGTTCGTGTCTTTAAAAACCCCTTAAATTAACCAAACACACCATGCAAAGTGTATCCACAGAACTAGCACTGACGGGTATAACATTCTTGACTATGGCTAAGGTGAATATAAAATATGTTAGCTACAAGCTACATGTCAAAAGTGAAGTATATTTTCGAAAGCATGCCATCCTGTGTGCATAGCACCAGCAGAGAGCAGCAGGGAGCCTGCAGACAGCAAGACCCAGCTGTGCTGGGCAAAATTAAGGGCTGGTAGGGACGTCAAGCAGAGCACTCCTTACCCAGGCCCATAGGCTGTTCAATACTGGCCCAAACCACCGATGCCCAGCTGGTTTGACCAGTCTCTGAGGTGTCGGACTGTCCTCTGCTGTGGGTGTGCTGGGCTAGTCCGGCAGTGAGCTGGCCCGGCACTCAGCTGGAGTTCCCATGGGTTCAGCTCCGGCTCCCAGCCTGGGGCCGCGGCTGGAAGAGAGAAGAAATCTTAATTCTGCCCCGACCTGCTTACATGGCGACTCACAGGAGTCCCAGCAGGTGAGTCTGTGCCCCGGGCGCACAGGGAGGTGGCAGAGAGTGCGTGGTCCTCCTCCATGAAAGCCATATCGAACAGGTCCTGGGAGAGCAGCCAATATCACCTTACACGAGGAGCCACAGCCCTCGGACTGCAGCCTGCTTGTATCATAACGGCGACAAAAAAGGGAAGCGGGTTCTTTGGTTGTTTTGTGGGTTTTTTTTCATTTTAGCATGCAAAATATTTACAAAGGAAGCACTCTGAATTAGAGAGAACTGTTTAAAGGTCAGCAGGTGAAGAACGTGGAGCTTCCTACACCTTCCTCCATGACAAATCAAACCACATTCACCTTGCCGTTCTGTTCCGCAGGAGTATTTCAGTGGTCAGATCAAGTTTCCCTTCTGCTGCTGAAGAGCTGGTCTCTTAACACAATAAAATGGCCTTTCTGTGTCCTGCTGATTTAAAATCCAAGGGGCTCAGAAAAGAAGAACAAGTTGTGGCGCTAATGCTGTGGCACAGGAGTTGTGGGATGCACAGCGACCCCTCGCTCAGACAGGTCAGAGCGGCAGGGTAGTCCAAGAGCACGCCTAGAGAAAGCAGTTACTGTAAAAGGGCAACAGAGTATTTCTGTGCTCAGCCAAGAAACAGAAAACATGTAAAATACAACCCGATACTGGGAAAATGCACAAAGAAAGCATCTGTAAGAGAAACAACTCTCTGAACTAAGTTTGTCCCTGCCCATGGCAGGGGGGTTGGAACTAGATCATCTTGAAGGTCCCTTCCAACCTAAACCATTCTATGATTCTAAGTTTCTTGAAAAGAAATGCAGCTGAAGTCATCTTCATCAGACAGCTCTGAACTTCCCAACAGGGCAGTTACCCCCAAATCAGTAAAGAAACTCAGAAACTCCTGGTATGATCAAGCAGCATGTATCAAGGTGGGTGCACCTCCATGTGAAGGGATGTCTCTGATTAAATCCTAAAAAGAAGTTTGTAACAAAGCAATGTTGCATCATGACTGGCAGGTTTGTTTGATAGTTCTTTGGAAGTATTTATAGAGCTTTTCCTCTCCACCTGGTCAGGGCAAGCTTCTTTCAAATCACTCTTACCTTCTGCAGTCTCATGAAACGTGGCCCCAGAGTACCAGACCACCAATGATATGCACCAAGCAGATGACACAGCAGGGCAGGGCTAGGTGACAGCTTTCTTAAGCTGATGGATTTTGTTGCCAGAAATGAAACTGTTTGCAGGAAATTTCTATCTGCCTCCCACAAAACCCTGCTTTGGCCATGTGAGAAGAAACAGTAGTTTTTGCTGACTAAAAAGACACAGACATCTCCAGAGGATGCAAGTGCTGAGGGGGCTGCTTGCCTTGCAAACCAGCAGAAGGAATTTTTCCAAGCTTGCCACAGAATTATTTTTTCCTAGGTGACTTCAGATAAAGTTGGCAGACCAACATTGGGAAATGGCCCCTTCCAGGGAAGAAGCACACAAGGAAAGGTCCTAACTAGCAAACAGGGCAGGAGTTCTGGGAAGATGCATTTGTATGGTGACTGCACACTATACATATAGCTGTATTACAAGAAGATACATCTAAATTATTACCTGTGTAGACAAGTCAGATAGTCACATCACAGTGTGCTTGCTGCTTTGCTATTGTTGCAGTGATTATACTATCAAAGCAGTGGGAAAGATGGAGGATTTAATGAACCGCTGGCCTGCTTGCACCCTAAAATCTGTGCTTCACATTTTGCGGTGGCTTCAGGTCCCACAGGAGCAGAGTACTCTGGGCAATTGCTAACCTTTGTGTCAAAAAGAGAAAACCATCAAACAAAATTTTAGTAGCTAAATTGGGAGGTTTATGGGAGTCCGCCCTCATAATCTGTAAAAAAAATTTGAAACTGCATTTTTTCCAGTTCTCGCAAGATATGCCTGTAGCGAGGGTAGTTCCTTTTTAAAGCTGAGCCAAAATGAAAGGGAATGTCCAGGTAAAAGTGGTTATCCAGGTGGTGTCAAATGAGGAAAGGATATCAGGGTTTGGTCTGTGCTGACCAGAATTGTGGACCAACAGCCTACTGACTTTTACTGGTGCCTGGGTGCTTATTTAAAGCCTATTGTTCCAAAATTGGTTTGTGGGTAGATATGCCAGACTGTCTCAAGGCTGGGAGAAGAATTAAAACCATGAGCGTAGCCTCCCCAAGAGCCTCCCAACAGAGACGGCATTCATCCCACTGCGGGGAGGGGACTGGCAAGACCTGCCGTCACACACCAGCCTTCCAGCATACGGAAGCAAAGGATGAGTGAGAAATAAGTTTCCAGGCTAATTAAGTTTTCTTAAACTTAGGAGTCCACGGGCACATGTTCACAGGGTACCACAGAGAGCAAATGTGGGCCCTGTGGGCCCCCCTTTCTGGGGGGTGGACATGTGCAGGAATGCAGCAAAGGAGCAGCACAACACACCGGAATTCACAATTGCTTTGCTCCGCTTTCTGAGACCCAAGCTGCTCTTGGGTGTTTGTGGACTGGCTAGATTTCGTTGCAGCTGCTCCTCCCCTTCTTTTTTTTAAAAATGAATCACCTCTTAACTCTTTTTGTGTGTTTGTTTTTTTTTTTCCAATGATGTGTGCATTCATCCACATCTGGCCAGCTTTGCAGGGTGAAGGGAGGAGCAATACTACCTTCACTGGGTGATGTGCAATACAAGATGGTGCAATATTAAAAAAAATGGGATTTTCCAGATGGAATAAATTCTCCAAAAGAGAGGAGGAATTAATTAAGCCTATGACAATTTTAATATATAGTTTCACTAAAAGGTTGTCAGACTACCTAAATCTTATCTCAGATATGACTCCCGTGTTAGTTTTGCCTTGATTGTATTCAAACAGTTCCATAAAATCCTGGATCTTCTTGTATTTAAACAGGTGTAGAAACTATAAGGTTGCTTTAGGCTTAGATTTGATTGAAAAATCACAGTATTTTTACTATACAGTGAGAAACCATACAGTAAAAAACCGATCATTAAGTACAAATGAAATGTGGGCAATGACTGAAAGATATCATTTGGCTGTTGTTCAGTGACCTACATGGAATTAATAGCTCTTATTTTGATCTCAAGGAGTTAATGAGAGCTGTGGCTAAGTCAGTGCAATATGACATGTCCTCTAATCTCACAGAAAAGCAGCCTAGAAAAGGGTCTGGCACCCAACATCCTAAATGGTCAATGTGACACGAGGACAGCCTATATGAAATACTCATATATATTAATAACTAACTAGAAGAACCAGCTTTGTAAGTCTGCACCTGGTTATTAAAAATATTTTGCTAGGTTTGTGGAACTAAGGGTTACATTTTCCAAACTAAATTAATCTGCCTCTTGGTCAGTGAAGGACACACAGTGATAAAGTTTGAAAAATAATATTATTGACTACAGATTTGTTCTCTCTTAACTCTAAATGTAATATTTATGAGGCATTTTACATGCATTTAAAAGAGAGGACTTCTTAATAGTGAGTTACCTTGAAATCCTAGAGACACTTTTTCAAATTACAGCTGAGGAACTTAGCCCAACTGTTATTTTTGTAACAAATGGCAAAGAAAATTAATGTCATTAGGCTGTTGTTCCATCATCCTTCAACACTTCTAAGTGCTTTCAAGCAACGCCAAGGTTAGTAATGGAGAGAGGGAAACCCCATCCTACAGACTGTTCTTATAAGAAGAACACTTGTAAAGCACTTAGCTGTTTTACCTCCCAGAACTGATTCAAGTCCCTCCCCATAAGACCCTGTCTCCTGATCCGATCCCCTTGTGACATCTCCATTCTCTCCACAGAGCAGACCTTCTTGCTGCCGTACCAAACTTTTGGTCTTGCCTGCTTTCCAACAGCCAAGTGACCTACCACCTCCAGCCTGGGCTGTCCCAGAATTACCAACGCTTCAATTATATTCAGGCCAGTAACTGCTTTAGGTCCGTCGTCCCTGTGTGAAGAACTGCTAAGTACAAAGCTGTTCATAAGCTGGGGTCTCTTCAGGTTCAGACCTCACTTCCTTCAGACTTCTTCTGTCCGTGTTGGCATCTCTAAGGCCCTTAGCATTGTATTTGTGAATATTTCAGAGTCCTTAATGGCCTTTACTCTTCTGACAGCCTTGTGAAGCATCTAAGCATAAGATCCATTTCAAAGACAGAGAGGTAAGGCAAACTGAAATTTAAGTGTCCCGTCAAAAATCTGTGCCTAAGCTAGGATGAGAAATGATGTGCAACATCACGAGTTGTGGTTCAGTGCCCTACCCATGAGGTCCGTTTGATGTAAGCAGAAAGAGGTCTGACCTTACCCTGTATCAGTGAAAACGGTACTATTGAATTAACAGTGAACACACGCCAGTAGGAGGAATTTTCTTCAGAGAGTCCTTTGACTTTTTAAAGTTACTCTCTAAACACTCAAGTCCCAAACCCTCCATCTTAATTACCCAAGGTACACCTATATATTTAAAGATAAATAGTTAATAGATATACAAGCTGTTGTTACCTCTCTTAACATCACATTTTCATCATCTGCACAGCTGATATTTTGGCAGCATGCTTTCAAGACCTAAAAATACAGTGATGTGCACAGAGATACAGTGCAAGTTTACAAAGCTGTTCTGTCCCAGAAACAAACAGCTGAAAACTTCCTGACCCAGCCAGAAGACCAGATAAGAGCAATATACGCCTTCTACAGACTTAAGTCAGACTCTTGCTTTCCCTCTGTTTTCCCTTGATGTATTATGCAAACACCAGTGTGGATTTGACCTGACACAGACGGACACAAGCCACAGAGAACGTGAATTTACGGAGTGAGTTTTAAAAGCATCCCTGCTTCTATCTCCTCTCCACTGTCCCACTCCCTGAATTTGCATAGGACCAGACCCCAGCAGCTGACCCTGCCATAGGAGAAAATATTTGGATTCTTCTCCCTCATGGAATTTTTAGAGTTGTTCTAACTATTGTGGCTGGTTTGTATTAATGCTTACTGCTGATCCCCTTAACTGGACCAGTGAACTCCAGAAGAAAATCAGGTATGGATCAGAATCCACGGTGGGGGGTGGTTTTAAATGCCCAACTTCTTGTGACATGGGCAAGTACGAAAAAAAAACACTAGTGAGGTAGAAAATTCAATGGCAATATTCTTAAAAAACTCCTGTTTTCCTTTACTAATGCCCTTAGTTGATAAAACTACAAAAATGCAGGTCTTTAATCCCATTCAGCAGCAACTGATTCTGTAGGAACTTCATTTCAAAAGGCTTCTTCTATCTACCCAAGTTTATGAAGAAAAAGCCTGAAGACATGACCAGTGTGTCATCCACAGACAAAACCAGAAACCTAAATTCTCACTGTAAAAAGAAAAAGACTCATTATTTCAAAGTCAGTCTTGCAGAGGACTGCAATGCTTGGTTTTTGTATGTTTGGGATTTAGGACTATCATGAGGTTACTGTGCCCCTAAGTTGAACTCATTTCTGCTCCATATTGTTTGTGTTTCACTGGGGAAAAAAAATCAATCACACACTGGCTATCATTTTCCTGTATTTTCCTCCAACGAAACTAACTTTGGGCACAGATATGAAAACATGTTGCTGAGTCTTCCCTGGTGCTGGTGAATTATGGTAATTATTTATGTGCTTATTCTGTATATGGCAATTTTAGTGTAAAACTATATTTTAGTGTAAAACTGTAATATCAGAGAAAGAAGTTAGTGCTACCATATTTTACCCCTTTGTAACTGTGTTTAGGCAGCCACGTGCTCCGTTACCACAATTCAGTTGCTCGCAGATAACTGAAAGCACAGTAACTCCCTTGTGCACCTGTGTCCTCCAAGGCCTAGCCTACTGATAAAATTATTTGGGACCATTATTTATTCTTTCACAATGAGTAGGAACAAGAAAAAAATACGGAAAAAGTGCCTTGGTCCCATGATGTACCTTTTTCCTATGCTAACTGAACACCTTTAAAAGCACATTTCCAAAAATTAACACAACACTCTTTTAAGAGCACTTAATGTTGATCTCATTCTTTAAAAAGAACCCAGAACTTATCCTCTTCAGCCCATCTGTCTGAAAGCCTGTGAGGTATCTATATTCTTCATAATGACTAAACCACTGTAATTAAGAGCACAATTTTCACGAATGTTTTAGCCTAAGAAATGTTTTTAGCTTCCCAAACTCCCTGAAAGCTTGAAATGACTAACATTTTTGGTCCCACTTGCAATTTTACCTCTCCAGCTGAGGGTACGCGTTAGTTGAAAACGTTCATTTTCTTTGAGGAGGTGTTACGCGATAACTAGCGATGGGCGATCTCTGTGGCTGCTCTGCTTTGAGCTCCCGTAGCTGCGCGTCCCACAGTGAGCCCCGCTGTCCTCCCGCACTGGAGCTGCTCCACCACTCACTCTGCAGGCAGGCTGCTGCCTCCACTTCCCCGCTGCCCAGCTGTTCTGATTTGACTGGTCGCATGGCCGTGCTGTTTAACTGGACTGGTGAACGATACAGCTAAAGCAGTCTCTCCTCCACTTGTTTTTTAACAACACGGTTTCATTGCTCTCGGTCACAGCGGTGAAAATGATGACCAGGGAAGGCAGGAGTCCTTCCAGCCAGCCTTGGCACTAGAGACTTCAAAATGTGGCACCATGCTCAGAGCAGCCATTGGAAAGGCATTTAAGACACTGGTTTGCATCTCTCTGCTGGATGTTGTTTCAAATATGGTTCCTTTAGAGGGTGACAGAAAATCCCAGGACTGATTCAAAGCTTGGAAATACACTTAGGATAGGGTTTAGAACGGAGCAGGAACCATACCAATGCTCTATTAAGTACCATGCCCATTATATATGCTCATTACATATTCTCTCTGTATAATCCACTGCTCTGAATCATAGAATTAGAAGCCTCCAAAACCTACTTACTCAAATAGTTACCATCTCCGCTAGGGCATGAAAACACCAAGAATTCAACAAGCCCCAAGAGCAAAACTTTCCTTCTAACATCTTGTTGCCCAGCTGCTCCTCAGTCTCTCCCTCTGCCCATCTCCTGAAGGAGAACAGATGGGTCTTGCAGCTCACCCGCAGAGTCCTCCCTTGCGCTCCTTCAAGGTGACAGAGTTCCATTCAGGGTGGAGTCCAAGCCACAGTATTGTAAAGAAAAAGGTAAGAAAAGGGGGAGATGAGGAGTAACATCTGCTTTTCTCAGTGTGGCGCTCACCCTGAAAACTGGTGGTCAGCAGTACTGGAAGTGTTTTATAATGGGGTGCACTAGGTCTCAGTACCATGTGTGTGAGCAAAAGTCGTGCTGATCTTTGCAGTTTTATCACTTGTTTTGGCAGAGGACTTTTCTTTGCATAAGTTCATGCATACTTTGAGGTTTGGGTTCAGTCCTATCAAAATCCCAAAGCAAAATTTGTGAGAATTCCCCTTCCACCTCTAAAAAAACCTCCCATCACTGAACCAAACACACAAGCCCTGCTTTTCAGACCTTTCTACTGTATCTGATCCAGATGTCTCTCTAGCAAGCTTTTCAATGCAAATCATTCGAGTTTTCAGTTGGGACCAAAACCTGAAGCCAGGCCAGCTCAGAGTGATTTAAAAATTGTGCAAATATTTTACATGGCTCTAAGAAATAATACATCATTTGTGCAGGTTTATATACCCATAAGCACATGCATACATGCCTGGGTGGTTATTACTTTCCCGTGTGATAAATTTTGGGGAGGGAAATGAGGTATATTAAAGTGACAGCTTGCTCTGTGGTTTTCATGTGAGGGCAGATACTGTGCTCCTTGCATCAGTCTTTTTTTTCTCCTTGGCAATAAATCCCTTGATGTGGGGCCACTCCCTTCAGCCCTTCCCTCTCGGCTGCAGATTTCCTAGTCACAACTCACCTGGCTCCCCAAACCATTTCTTTGTCCTTTTCATTGACAAAACTGGAAGACAACCAGGCTTAAATTATTTCCTTCCCTCTCCAGGGACCTCATTAAGCATACTCGAACGGTGACATCTCTGCAGGGCTCCGGATCAATGGACACTGTCATCTGAAGATTTTAAACACATTAACACCACAGCAGAGTAAAATCCATCTGTTTCTCCCTTCCAAAAGCGGCAAGCTCAACACTTCTGGCAATTGCTGCAACTACTACTCGGAAGGCTTACTTATATGTGTGGATAAAAATCAATCTACCACAGCTATCGTCTTCCAGTCCCTCCTCATGGAGCCCGAATTCCCTCTCCAGGAAATGCAATTTGATCCCCCAGACCTGACTTCTTCAGGATTGCGATTAGCTATATTCAGACAATCCTGAGGAGCACAGTACAAAAATAATCAATAACGCAAAGCTCCATGAGCCAGTGGAAGAACCTGCACCACTTATAAAGCATAGCAGAAAAACAAATGCCAGGGTTAGAGTCCTGCGAGGAGTCTTTGCAACAGAGGAGATGATAACTTGTGGAGGTAAAAAGGGTTCTACTTGCATGGAGAGTCTTACACAGAGCACTCGGTGGCTCTACAAGGCCCACTGGGTTTTGGTAGAGATCAACAAGGAGCAATGGTCAGGCTGAAGGGCAGTTGTACTCAATCATTACCCTAGAACATGAGAGAATAGCATAAGCTGCTTACAGGAACACCCGTGTAACCACACACTGCTGAAAAACATGTCACTGTTTTCTCTCAACGAATGAAAAATAATTTTTCAGCTCTACCCATGCATCCCTGCATCTCATCTGACTTCCACAGAGTCAGTTACAAGCTAATCAATATTAATTACCTATCATCTGGTCTTGCCCTCCTCAATGTGCTGTTACCTGACACTGCTCCCTGATTATCTGGCACACGGAGGGTAGGAACTTTCAGGAACAAAATTTCTTGATGAAAGCTGTTATTTCTTGAGCAATAACTCACGCTTCCATCACTAAGTAATAATTGTACTTTTGTTGCAGCTGAAGATCCCTGGCACCCTGTGAAGGCTGTATACTCAGTGAGATATTTTCCCATCAAGAAACATTCCCTAGTTCTCAGATATTTACCTCAGCAAGTTTGGACTGTGGCTAAATTACTAAAAAGAAAAGAAAAAACCAAACAACCTAAGCCCTGTGTTTGGTGCAAAATCTCATAAGAATTAAGGAATCCATCCAAGGATTTCTGAAGTAGCTCATGAGGATTCATAAGCACAGTGTAACTCTTAAGCAATCCTTAATGAATGCTACAGGAGCATTTGCACTTGTTCCTGTGTCGTTACTGAAATTATTCTCAGCATCTGACATTATCTCAAGAAAATTTTACAGTAACTGTAATATTGCAGTGATTTAAATGATAATTAAAAAAAAGTGTCATATCTATTTCTGCAGGATAAGTTAAAGATACTTACAGGATCAAATGTATCAAGTTCGTGGAGTAACTGTCATGTATAGCATTGAAATTTATGTATCAGGAGTTTGAAATCATCCTAGGCAAATAAAGCCAAAAAGTAATAAAGTAAAAGATTTAGCAGAGAATCAAGCTAGCGAATGGAGCTAGCCATCACTAAAGCTGTAAAACAGGTAGAAAACAAAGTAAGTGAAATTTAAGTTACAGGAAAAGACTAGCATTTGACAAAATAAAGAAGGCTTAAAGTAGCTAAAAGTTATAATACAGCTGTAATGAGCTGTTCAGATCATTAAATTTAATGGCAATTACAGGCCTGGAGCCCCTGATCTATCTTCCTTTTTCACTCTGTCCTCCCCAGGGCAGTACTCCTGCAAGCCTCTAGAGAAGTTCAGATCTCAGAGATTTGACTACAATTGATAAATAATAATCATAGAATGGTTTAGGTTGGAAAGGACCTTAAAGATCATCTACTTCCAACCCCCCTGCCATGGGCAAGGACACCTCCCACTAGACCTGGTTGCTCAAAGCCCCAACCTGGCCTTGAACACTTCCAGGGATGGGGNAGGGCTGCTCTCAATCCATTCTCTGCCCAGCCTTTATTTGTGCATGGGATTGCCCCAACCAATGTGCAGGACCTTGCACTTGGCCTTATTGAACTTCACGAAGTTGGCACGGGCCCACCTCTCAAGCCTGTCCAGGTCCCTCTGGATGGCATCCCTTCCCTCCAGCGTGTCGACCGCTCCACACAGCTTGGTGTCGTGTGCAAACTTGCTGAGGGTGCACTCAGTCCCTACATCCATGTCGCCAACAACGTTAAATATTAACAGTCCCACTTAAATATAAATGTAAAATAAAAATGTATTTTATTTATTCAGCAACCTAGGTAAAATGCTGAATGATACAGGTACAAGGATGCGCATTTGTTCAGAAGGAGTTAAACTCATCACACACCCGTGACTTTGCTAAACCATGGCTTGACACCTGTATGTGACCCTGTGTGTGAACACGGCTCGGTTTGGCAGTGTTTATTAACACGCCCGTCCACAGATGCGCTGTTGGATTTGATAGGTCATGCAAGTTAACACCTCTCAGTGTTTTATTCCCACTGTCTCCAACAAGCACAAGCTGTTGGGGACTTACTCAGAAGAAAACACATGGAGATTTCTGTTCCCCGGGGATTTCTGCATGGGGGAGGACCTTTTACCAGGCACATGAACCAACTACCGAGGCTGAGTAAAATGCAGAAGTGCTGCCACAGGGGGACAGATGGGAGGTTTGATTTCTTTTGAATGCATTATCTTCTTTTTCTCTAGCAGAGTTCCCTTCTTAAGCCACCAGACAGATGTTCTTCATTCCTCAAACACACTTTTCAGTCTGCTTCACATTTAAAGTGGAGAGGAAAAGTCTCAGTCCCAGGGGGCTCTGCTTTGAGTACGACATTCATGCTGAGCGCTGGCCTTCGAGGGCTCCCGTGGGCTGGGACAGGGCGATCTCATGAGAAAGCTATAATTCAAGATGACAAACTCAGTGTCAACACTCGCCGATTGTGACAGTGGTGAGGGAACAGGGGCAAAACCAGCGCAACAGGTGCTTTCCAAATAATGTATTCAATGCATTTTGCTAAGAAGTTCAGTTTTCCAGCAATAAAGACAAACAAGCAAGCAAACAGTCAGAGAAAAAAGTTTTTAAAGAATGGAGGCCCAGCTTAGCACTGAAAAAAGAGGTTTTTCATAGGAATTTTTAGCCAGTCCTATCCATATCTCCTGTAAAGTAGCATCAGCCAGGTTTCACAGTGAATCCTTGGTTTACTTTTAATTAGGCCTGATTAGGTAAAAATAGTAAAACCAGTTTACATTCAAAATGATTTTGATGGACACAACAGAGTCCACAGCAGTAACAGTAGAGTGAATGAAGAAGTGAGATTTCAGAAGAAGATGGGCACAGCATTTTGTCACATGGCATCAATTACAATTCTGGGAATAAAGGTATTTGTCATGGGATGTTCTTCTTACTTAGAATAAATAAGGTACATATTGGAGATACATCTTCTTGACAGTACTTTATTGCTCTTAGTCTATATATTTTTATCACCTCTACACTGTTTTTTTAGTGCCAGATAGCATTTGTTTTGCAATGTATAAATTCACCCTTCACAGCACTGTTTGTATTTCCCTATTGGGATTACAGTTCAGTTTACAGAAATTTTTCTTCTTAAACTGTTAAGTCTCATCGAAGAGATTTTTGTCTTCTCTCCAATCATTTTGATTCACCCAACTTTCAACTTTTTCTCCAAAATGGTAATTGAAAAGATGTTTCCAATATCTATTATATAAGAAAATCAGTTAAGTACATAAAGATGAACATATTTCCTATAGAAATAAATTGTTAAATAGGTATATATTAAGCATTTTACTAATTTGAGTGCCAAGAAATGTCCTACTGAGAATATGCATTAATGCTTTACAAATATAGGGAATGTATCGCATGGAATTCGCTTGCTTTTAGGTTTATAAAAGAAAAGATTAGTAATTCACTTTAAATGCTGCTTATTAATTTAATGTTATTTGGCAAATATTGCTCTTTTCAGTAATTCATTTTCTCTTTGAATGTACTGTCAGGACCTTTTTAAAATTTTGGAGTATTTTCAGATTTTGATGGGTTGCTCAGAAACATATTAAGTTGTGTTTTAATCTCCATGGCAAGTATCTGTGAATGGCAGGTCTTGAGAGGGTATGTAAATTTGAATCATTTTGCATCAATTTTCCTACTTATAAGCATGGTAACTACAATGTATTTCAGAGTCACAAATCCAAGCAACTGAAAACCTTTTTTCAAATTTGTGTTCAGTCTTTTCCATTCAGTTCAGCTCAGGACTGAGCTCCTCACATAAACACGTATTTTGGACTGCCTTGTCAGGAGCCCTCTGTAGAACAAGTTCCTATAAAATGCTGCTGTGCTTGCACTAAGAAATCAGTCACACCAGTCTCATAAAAGAAAAGTGAGTCACCTTCTTCCAGTGAGCCTTTTTGGTTTTGTCTTTCAAATATAAGACCTGTTGCTGTTGAAATACTTCGCTTTTGAGGCTCCAGTTAGGTTTGTGGCAAGCAGCTAGTGACCTTTCAGCTACGTTTGATACCATGTCTACTACTTTGAGACAACGTGTTTCCCAGGATAAAAGACATTTGGAAACCCTGTAATGACATCAACGGATTTCCACCACTGCTACAAAACATAGCTGAATTTGGATTAGATCTAAGTGATCTCGGGTGATGATAATTGCATTATGTCTGTGTGGTTTGGCTAGACAAAGGGAAATCCCTCCTCTCACCGCACCAGTCATGGTCTGGCTTAGCCTCTGCCTACAAATGAATGCCTCGCATT
This sequence comes from Burhinus bistriatus, assembly GCA_013397275.1. Taxonomy (NCBI): domain Eukaryota; kingdom Metazoa; phylum Chordata; class Aves; order Charadriiformes; family Burhinidae; genus Burhinus; species Burhinus bistriatus. The sequence continues at coordinate 3,020 of VYXH01010720.1, read as the reverse complement.
GGATGTTTTAGTTTCTTCATCTCCTGTATTGATGTGACAGTATTCCCTAAGGAAGACAACATTTTACTGTTATTAGTTAGTGCCTTGACCCTGAGAGTTCTGTTGGCAGCCCCTTAAAGATGGAGAGCAAGTGGAAACGGTGCCATGCTGCTGTCTTGTGTAAAGACGAGGTGATCAAATACATGTTTAAGCTCCTTGATAATGATGCTAGCCATACACAGACTCTACAGCCTATAAAAGGAATTACAAAAATCCAGCTGAGATGTAATGAAAACATGAATTAATGACTTTGCATCCTTCTGTGAGAGTCCTGGTCTCAGCTTTGCTGATTCCTAGAGAGGCCAGCATGACACTTTTGATACCGTCCCAAGTAAAAAATTCAATGAATGACCCTAAGTTTATGTTCAAAGTGGCATGAATATAAAACTGGCAACTCAGATTCGATGTGTTTTTGCAGACTTTTAACCCCAGGAAGTATTCAGAAATACAGGGCTGACTGTCACTTTGATGTGTAGGTGAATCAGCAACAGTTTCCTCGGGGTCTTTCGAGACTGAAAAATGAACTTCTGTGTCAGCTTCCTAAGAGCAGGTTCCCGTTGACAAGGAGAAGCAGACAGCTGCTCCCCCAGGACCTCAGTACATAACACGGCCGGGCAAAACCACTTAATTGAAGTGTAGAAAACAAAACAAAAGACTGAAAACATTTCAGACAACAATAAAACTTCAATGCTTGAAAGAAGTCAACAAACCTGCTACGGTTTTTAAAAAAAAACCAACACAACAACTCAAGAAAAATATCCCAAACTAATTTCTCAGCAAAAGATTTCAGAAGATCACGTGTTCACAGTGGTTTCCAAGTGAAAAGCAAGATTTACTGTCATTGCTCCTACAGAAGTTTTCACTGAGACGCAGTAACCTTATTCCAGAGACAAAATGTTCAAAACTAGTCAATGCTTCCAAAGGGAAACAAAACTGCTTTTCTGCCTCCTAAATCCTGCTGGCTGCCAGTGTTGACACAAAACTCCTTCTTAACCGAGCTCCTGAATGGTCAGCAAGCTCAGTAGGGTGGTGTAGTTGTTTTGTTTATTTATAAGCGTGGCAAGTTTCCTACTGTAGCTGCTACCACATTTAAATGATCTTGGCAAGAGCAAGGCGTACGGGATACGTTCTGAAGAAGGACCATGTCATTGCCTGGCAAGCAATTTCCTTTTTTTTTTAGCCCAAAACACATCTTTCCAGCCTCTGCTAAGTGTTACTATTTCTGAGGACATTTGAAGCAAGTAAAATGGTAGGAGTGCTAGAAGGGAGACAAAAAAGGACTCTTGGAAAAAAGCTTCACACTGACCTTGAGGCAGAATACTAAGGGCTCTCCAAGTAGGGTTTTCTTCCTCAGTATAACCACTCATGGCAGACAAATACATTACTTAGAATTTCTACAAGGTATCGTAAAAGTCATAGCATTTTAGCATCCCAGAAAGCCAAAGAGGAAGTCTTTTTAAAGTTACGGAGCATTTTCCTGGATTCATAGTAAGTCTACCGGCAGAACACTCACATGTAAATCTATCTGAACTGACCTTCAGAGGAAGCAGAAATGTCTTTCAGGCCAAGCATATGTAAATGGTACACCTAGTTATGTGAGGAGCCAGAACAAGAAGATCCAAGTTACTCGGGAAGTTGACAGCATTCAAAGTCTACTGCAGCTTGCTAAGAGAGTCAATAAGGCTGGGAGTGACCGATGGCCCTACAAACAACAGTGATGGTGAAACACCAGGAAACACTTTTTATAAGAAGTCTTCATCTCAGGTTATAATGAATATTCTGCATTTCCTCTGTTTTCCAGGCAAGAAGTCAAGTGTTTTTGTCTTTGGGTTGGTTTTGTATGGGATTGTATGTTACTATGGATGCTACAGAGGTTTCATGCTCTGTCTTAATGCAAACATTTTGGGTCGTTTTTCCCCTTCCCTACTTCACTCCTCTGCATACTCCTCAGCGCCTCAGAAGAGCAAAGCTTTCCAAGCATAGCCATATAATTTTCATAATCAACTGGTCCCCACTAGAAAATCCAGCAGCTTAAATGTTCAGTGCTTCTGTGTAGTCCGAACATCTCACGCTCATGTTCATCCCTCCCCTCCACCCTGCTGCCTCATTTCCCAAAGAGCAGAGGAAAGGGTGAGTTCTGCAGTGCCTGGGGAACGCTTGTCCCTGAACGGTGCTATTTGAGCTGATGGAGGAAGAAAACCCTGCAGTGATGAATCCCTCTCAGACCGCACCCTTCTGGCCACTGCTTCTCATCTGCACAAGTAGAGCTCACCTCAAGTGCCTGCACCATGGTGCACAGCAAGAGGTGGTTTCTGTGGCAGGTTCATCCTGGCAACTTGTAGCTTCAAAAACATGAAGTCCACATTTTAAATTTCACCCATCATCACTCAGCAGCTTATGCTGGCCATGTGTTAGCTATTTCATATGATTATGATGGGAAATTCCAATTAGCAAGTAACGCATGTGTTGATGTCAAAGTCCATCTAGACCGCGCTTTCACAGCATAGTGTATATTCTTGCTATTCGTTGACCAGTGCATGGCTTATGAATTTGGGAGGAAATTAATTAGTGAAATTCCTTAAAAGCCCCACACTGTGAATGTCAGCCACAGACCCATCTTAAAATAATGTGATTTTTAAATTCATCCCAGATACCTTCTGCAAAGGACAGTTCTGAAATCATGCTTCCCCACCCCAGATTGGGAATTAAACTACAAATACTTTGCGTAAGTCAGTCAGTTTCTGGTGAGTACCTTCAATAAGAAAATGCAATTGGAATAAGCATTTTGGGATCCTGCTGGCTACAAATCACTTTACAAGTGATCCACAAATGACATGCCATCCAGGAATCAATTCAACAGCTGCTGAAATTCAGCTGTTTCTAGAACAAAGAAAATTGGGGGGAAAATTACAAGGGCCAAAGCCCAAGCAGAACTCAGCTCGGCCACTGAGGTTAAGGATAATAAGAGATTCTTTCAGTAT
>VYXH01010719.1:47393-73767 GCA_013397275.1 Burhinus bistriatus | reverse complement strand
CCAAAACTTCCAACAGCAAACAGAACTGTACAAAGAATTCTGAAATACTCATTCCAAAGTCATGCCATCACCAACAAAGATCTACTTTGTAAAAGAACTTCTATTTTCAAACAGTTTGTTTACCTGAGAATAGTGAGCACTGAAACCAGCTTGAGACATTTCCATTTCAAATGAGGCTGCCTGCTGGTCTGTTGTTGCTATTAAACAGAAAAAATTAAGTTTCAAAAATAAATTAGTTTCAACTTGAAAAAAAGCATCTGAATAGTGCAATGAAAATGCTCATATCATAGTAAAGGATAGCATAATTAGCTAGAATATCCAGTGAATATAGCTTGCCATAGATTTTTATAATAAATACAGAAATTAAGATCTGTTATAAATGCTACCATTAAGTATGAGAGTTTCCATTTTATGATGATATCTCAGAACTTGTCCAAGAAATATTTCTGGGCTAAAACTGACCAGATTTGACCTCAGGCTGATGTTAAATATGTTTGGAATGTTTGATTAATGTGGTTAAGCCATTTTCCACTTGAACTAAGCGGACAATAAAACACCAGCCTTGTAACGCTTGCCTTGTATTCAAGCAACTAAAAATTCGTAGGCAGCTGGTAGAACTTTAAATGAAAAACACTTGATGTTTGTATGAACCTTTGTAAAAAACAACATAGGAAAATCTCATCTGTCCAAGATTCAAAAGCCTCAGGGAAGGGCTTGGGAGCCGTAATACTTCCCAGAAAGCTACAGGAAAATCTTCCTGCTTCTCTGAAGTGACTTTGAATAAAAAAGGTATCAGGTGGTTTAGTACTAGTTGCAGTATCTTGTCAGGTCATCATATGCTAGTTATTAAACTCTGAAGGGCTGCTTTGCAACCAGGTACACTTGAAATATCATCAGGAAACATAAAGGTCTGCCTCTTCCCCTACTTAAAGCAATACTCAAGGACAACCAATATTTTGCCACCTGAAGCACCACAAGAAAGGTAACTATATTCTGCATATTGATTCCTCCTTGAGAGCAAGACACAGTAACGGGCAGTAGAGGGGAACTATGAAATCCGACTCTGATTCCTTGTCCAGGAAGAGTTCACAATTTGCTACCAGCTGAGTGCTGAGGTGAATCTCCAACTGTGTGAATGAAACTGAGGCATAGCAAGCCATGGCTGCATGAATTTCAGGCACCTGGACTATTAAATAATACTGAACTTTTGACCACGGAGGTTGCTCCCTGGGACACGATGTCTTTGCTGATTGTTGGTATTTATAGCCAGTCATAGGAAGGAGACATGATCTCAAAATGTTTGACACAAACATAGGCCATCATGTTTCACAAGATGTAGCTGCTTTGTTAAGTCTGAAAAAGTCACTTTTAAACATAAAACTCTTAAGTTGCACATTTGCTCATAAACAATATTTTCATGCAGTAAAGGATGCTCCTTAATGAGCTGAGAAAGACAGGACTCTCACAGTCTGAGGCACAGGACAATGCTGGTACTGTTGGTGTGTGCAGCTCTGAATGCTGCTTAGATAATGGCCCCCAGTCTAACTTTCCATTGAGTTTCAAACTGCCAAGCATTCTACAAAGGATAATTCGTGAAAAAACATTTGTGCCTGCCTACGGGTTGTATAAAACATAAAATTGCTGTTAAAACCAGAAGACCATGCCATGAGACACAGAGGCATATGAAAAAGATTATGTGTAAAAATCCACTGGCTGTCAAGTATGGGTTTTTGTTGGATTTGATTTTTCAACTCCCTCTCAATTTTCCTTTGCATTTTTTTAAAGGCCAAAACCAAAAAGCAAGCAAGAAATCCAAGAGAAAAATACAAAAATCAAGTGTACTACTGTACTAGCAAGAGGCTATTTAGATTGAAAATTTAAACAGATTCAGATACAGAATTTCAAGAATAAAGGTTCCTGTGACCTCCATGTTATGCACAGAAGTTAATTCATCTAGAGTGTATGGGGTTAATTAATCTTCTCCACATTTCACACATCCAAAAAGCCGGATTGTCACCAGAAAGCTAGGTGGGGCAGAATTAATATGCTTTTCTCCTCTGCCATAATAATGCATCCATGGACACAGTTGCAAATCTAGAACAGCTCCTGAAATGCTTTGGCAGGGGACAGGAAAACATGCCTGAAGAATCGACAGAAACTGATTTAGTCAGCATATTTTAGCTCCAGCCTTACCAACCCATTGGAGGAACTCAACCTTGCTATGTTTTGACAAAAAGTTAAGATCCCATTTTCAGTTTCTATTCTGGTTTCCTTGCAGCCAGATTATGTGATTTCTGGGACTTTTGCAGGTGGAGGAGGTGACATTTCTTGTCTCATATCACAGCTGTCTGCTATAGAAATCTTAGCACATCTCTGAATACCTACTGAGAATCTGGAAATCAAGAAGCCATGTGGGAGTGCTCAAATTACGTGGCTCATCTCTTACAGTGTGGATGAAAATAATTTCCCAAATTTTTTGTTTCAAATATATATTTTTTGGAATACAGCCAAGTCTATATAAAATAAAAAATAAATATAAAGGAAATATATCAAGGCACAAATATCCTAACAGTTTATAATAGGTTTATATTAACTAAAAAGAAATAATATCCAAGAAGTACATATTTGTTACTGCATCTTTTGCAGAAAATTAAAGCTGAATTCAAGGAGTACTGCAGAACTTGTTGATACTTAAAGAGGTACATATGCTTAAAGTACCAAAATACTGAAGGACATGATGACGAGGATTAGTCATCTCAAGAGCTGATTATCATATAAACAGATAACATTTGTACAATTTAAACAGTTAGTTTCACCACCACCAACATAACTACATTATTTTTAGATATTTTGTTAAGCTACAGACCTTCTTGATTGTTCAAATATTTTGTAATTTTTTCTTGGTTAGAGGAATGAATTGCTAGTCGATGGAAGGGTTAGAGCTCCACCAGCAGGGGGTTCAAGCCAGCACAATTTACTCCACTATTTGGAGGCTGGGGTTTCATGTGACAGACAGGCACTATCTAACGGCTACTGTTTGCTAAAAGGGACAAGGTGGAGTGTGACAAAGTGAAACCATCTCTTCGAGTGGCCTCTAGTTGTTCAAAGGGTTGAGCTATGGCATGAAACCTTGACTTTCAGCACACAGATGTCCAGAAACTCAGTCATGTTAGGTCTCAGATCCTTCATCTGTTGTCATGCATAACAGTTGATTAATTTTTTTTCTATATGCATTATATTTCATAGGTGTAACTAACCGATTTTATTCTACTAATGAAAGACAATGACTTTTCTCACTTTTCTAGAAGTACAAAGCACAAATCGAAGACTAAGTTTTCAATTTGTGTTTGAACAACTATTTTTCCACTGGAAGTGTATTCTTCCTAGTAAACAGGGACTTAACAAAAAAGCTCCCTATTCAATGAACTTTGAAGTACTCAGTGAGCTTAAGTAGGCTAAACTTTAGGCTTTAGAGAGATTAAATTTTCCTCAAACTAATTTGTTTCAGAAGTGAGGAAACAGAATCTTCCAGGATGCATAAAGATAAGAACAGAAACTGGAAAAAATGCTTAGTAATAATCAGCTGAAATTAGTAACATTTGATCAAGCTAAATGATACACACACAAAAATACCTAAATATGTCTGAGAAATATAGCTCCAATTTAAAAAAATCTTTAAAATATTCTCTCACATATGTACTATTTCCTGACATTCAAGTCAACATTATCTTTTGTTCCAGCTGTAAACTACACTACTTGGAAAGCTGAGATGTTGAAAAAAATAAGTCCAAATAGATGGATGTTTTCTTTGTATGACACAAATCCCTTCAGAGTTGTCCAGTATAATTTATAACTAATAAAGTCAGTCTTCTGTTACCAGTAGTGTGCTTGAAACAAACAGAGATTTGGACAGCATTGCCTAATTTGGATGGAGAATGTAAGCAGACATTATGAGAGAATGACTTTTCTGTGCTAAAATCTGAGCATCGTGAACATTTCCAAAGGAAAAATATATCTTATCAACTCTATAAACCAAGTCCATTTTAACTTGTATAGCAAAGTAACATGCTGCAATTACTAACTCACCAAAAAGAGAAACTAAAGGATGGGCAGACAAACCCATGACCATGGGGTAATCAGGATATAGTATGGCAATGCTTTTTTACCTAAGGGAAGGCAAATTAATGTTTATCCCAGCTAAAATAGTAATGGTTACTTACCCTTTTAGGCTATTGTCTCCATAAGCTCTAACCTATCTGAATATATATATATATTTTTTTTCACATCATTATCTATGTTTTTGATGTCTACTGTAAAATATTTTTATAGTCAGTATAAAAAAACCCCTGCATAATACATTTTATGTGGCACAATACATTGCAAAGGAAGATAAAAGCAGGTGGTCTTCTATTTGCTTCAGCTGTAACGCAGTCACAAAATAAAATTTTAAATAATGTCATACCTTCCAGGGCAAATATTCTCTCTCCAAGTGCTTCAACAATAGTTAAAAGCGCTAATTCATCTGAGACATTGAAGAAATGCTTTTCAGTAGGCTTACTGGCAATTGATTTTATTTCCTCTACAAATTTCTCAGTACTTAAATTTCCTCTACTGTAGCTGCCAAGAATCTAAAGAGAATTAAAAAAAAGGAAGTCAAGGTTGCATTTTATAACCTGTTTTAGAAAATACCTTTGAGGCTGGTTGTCATGGAATATTGGGAAGTACTATCTAACCTTAATTTTTTCTGTTAAAACCTCCCTGAAATTGATTTGAAATCATTCTTTTCCAGAGAGAACAGAACTGCATGAGGGCTCAGTCGTTTTTCTGAAAATATCAACAATAGCAAACAAAGCAACTGTATGGTGTAATGTCTTCTATCCTCAACTGTCCTTTTTTCCCCCTCTTCACAAAATTCTAATGATTTATTATATTATTCTATAGTTTGTTGAAAAAGTCCCTTATTTAGGAAAAACACAACACAGCAACGCCCAAAGCAGAATACACAATTGCACTGGCTTATGCATAGGTACCACCAGTTCTCCTCATAACATGGTATATGCGCAATTAAGAACAAGTCAATTAGGCATAGAATAATTCTTTTTTTGTGTGCAGATTTGCCCTGTAAATACATATAACAACAACACTTGCATTCAGTGTTAACAACTCCATCACAGTACAAGACTTCAGATTTGGTTTGCAGTTTTAACCCCACTGGTGTAAAAATTCAGGATGCCTCAGAACAAAATTACTCACTTCTCAAATTCTCAGACTGACAAGTATTTTTCATAGAAAAAAGTGTTCTATACACTTAACTTGCTTTGAAAGTGAAATAATCAACAAACTCCCATGTTCTAGCATTCCTGGACACTGGAGCAATTAAAATTTGGTTCTAGACAGGCATTTTATTGGTAAAAATTATTGCATCTTCAAGGACGATTTTTTATTTAATGATCTCTAGCTTTATGAAGGAAAACACTGAAAATCTGTGTGCTGCTGGATTCCACTTTAGTTTTATATCTTGCTTTAAATTAAAGAAAACATCTTTCTTGAAGTTGTATGGTTCCATACCACCTCATTGCACCAAAACAAAGAAAGATAGGAACAGAGAAGCGACAATCCAATGTATGTTCAAAATTAACGAGAGAAAACAGATGATTTGAGTATAGAATACAGTGGAGAGTTCACACCAAATCTATTATTAATGTTTCCATATTTCTCGATAAGGATTAACCTCCATTATGTTCATCCTCTCATTCAGCTACTAAGTTTGCTCAACACGAAAATGACAACTTTAGAATGCCAGCACACAGAACAGTCCTAATAAACTTGGGCTTTGTTGATGGCTTACATTTGCTTTTTTTTTTTTTAAAGTAGGTAATATGTCTATAGAAATTGCTCAGAAGACTTGAATTAATCCACTCTGTTCAATATTGCTCTGAACAAAAAGGATGTGATTTCATACTGCCCCTCAAACTTCTCCTCCTTTTTCTGCACATGCACACACACCTGTCATCACCAGGACAGCAGACTGATTTTTCTTATGTGCTATAAACTCAGAAAGCAAATTTTCTTTGTTTTTTTTTTCTCTCTGAAATGATTATAGTCCCATAAAGAGTCTGTGAAAGGAACTTCTTAAACAGAAATTACATTTGGAAGATGAAACATGCTTTTAAGATTCTGAATTTTCCCATTAAATATCACTTACAGCAATAGCAAATCTCTGAATGTTTTCATCTTCACAATTATCAATCACTTCTTTTAATCTGTAGTTGTCGTGTGATTCCCCATCAGTCACAATAACCATTACTTTTTGTACGCCTCTTCGTGCACCATGAGCCTCAGTAAAAGCCTCTTTCCTAAAGGGAACATTTGGAGAAAGGCAATGTCAGCTGTTAGCATGTGCATTACATTTGCATAGTCAGCCATAAATGGAAAGACTTTGTATTAGCTAAGAAACAGGAAAAAGAGATTAATATTAACCATGAAGAAATACAAACAACAACAATTGGAACTTACATGACAGTTCACAGCTGAAGAGTTTCACAAGCATTCATTCATTATTCACTCTTTTGAGAGCAACAGCAGAAAATACAATGCTGGATAGTGAAGCATTTTTCTGCTCTCTAAATAAACTCCTGGCACCTTAAAACATCTTTTGGCAGCTTAAAAAAACCCAACCAACACCCCCGTATCCCAAAACCCACATATGAAAACCCAACTTATTTCCACCCTACAGGAGCACTTCAAGTGGTCAACACAGCTACTAGCACACCTCTGCACATCTACAGAAAAGTGGGTGTTGGGGATGTGGCCGAAGTAGGTGAGAGGAGGCAGGTGGAGGTGACCAGTTGAATTCTACAGCTGCAGATGGGCAAATGGGCACTGAGGTTTTGCGCAGCTGCTCACTCAAACTCTGGAGGGGACCAGAAAAGATGAGGCTGGATTAGGGCTCCGGAGGAGAAGGAAGGAAGCGAGGCTTCCTCTTTTTAGAAGAATACCACAGAACTGGCCACATGAGTGAAAGCTAAGATCTACTGCTGACCATGGCCAAAAGTGGATGTACAGGAAGGTGCAGGAACAGAGGAAGCTTTTGCTGATAGTTTCTGTATATACAAGCCTGCAACAGTTTGTCGTGCACAGGGACTTTCTGAACCACATGTGGTTTCTGAGTGTTTGGCAATTCCCAACTGGCTCTGCTTGCATGAACTTGTTCAGATGCCCTCAAGCTTCTACTGCTATCTAAGGAAAACATTACTGGTGAATCCATAAGAATTTCATTGGATTTAAGACATTGTATCAACAAAACCTTGGTCAGATAATCAAATAATTCATCAGAAAGATGATGCATATTTCACTAAATGGTTGTTCGGAAAAGGCAAATGCAATCTTTTACAGAATAAAGTCATGCTGCTATGCCGGAAAAAAAGAGTAGAGAAGAAAAAAGATACCATGACAACATTATACAGTTTGAAAGTGTCTGAGAAATTTTTTATTTGCTGTCTGTTCTACAAAAGTCAGATTTCATTTTTCTATAAAAGAAGCATTTCTAAATAATGCTATTACTACAACAGATCTTTAATATCCCAGTGATCCAGAAGATTCAAGACTTCAGATATGAAATTTCTAGACTTTCTAACAAGTGTGGGCTCAAACCCCATAATAATCTCAACTTCAAAATGAAGACAAATTAACACTAAAAAGTTATATTTTTCCTGTTTCCTCTGAAAAACTTAATTTCCTTCATCTCTCTACACACACAGCTCCTACCTGCTCTGTATAGATGTCAAAGATTGTCAGCCCTTTGCTTAGAACTACAACCTTGCTCCATGTCTCTTCTCTTTCCCTGTTTTCTCCATTCAAGAGACAGCTACCTTTTCAGGGTGCCATATACAACTGCTCTAGATGCTGGATGGAGTCTGTTTATCCACCCTCTTCCTAAATTTTGTTTGCTTAGCTAAAATGAAGTCAGATGTCAGCCACATCATATTTTTAATTTATAAAATCAGAACCGTTACCATATGTGTTTATGTTTGTTTCTACCATATGCAGGACAATATTTTATGAACGCACCTTGCCGTATCTATTCCCAGGGCTGTCATAGTTTGCGTGCCACCCCGCTGGCGTATTCTCGTGGCTGCAGCCATCACATCTTCTGTTGTCGAGTATGTATTCAGGAAAAATTCATGGACTACATTCTGTCCGTACTGGACAATTCCAACCTGAAATATACAGTTCATGTTAAAAATCAGCTACCCTTAAAGAAAGCATCTGTGTCTCCTGCAGTGGGGTAAATGCCAGTCTGTACCTCCAGCCAGGAAAGGAAATGAACTCTGTGTGTTTCCCTCAGTATGAAACACCTATGAGCATTTGACTGGCTAGAAGACACTCAATGCCATGCAACATTTTGAAGTTTCTAAATTTTTTTTTATTAAAAATAGGAACAAAGCCAAAAGCAGGCTCAACTCCTTACTTTTCCTGACTTGTGGTATTCTGTGCCACAGCTCTGCTCTCCTCCAGGCCGAGGCAGACCAATGCCCTAACCACCACTCACAACTTCACAAAACTGACTTCCTTATAGCATACGAGGCCGTGGTTCACTCTCAACTCTCTTCCTTCCATTCAAATATAATATTCCTACATCTGANAGGTGCTCTAATCCTCTGATTATCTTCATGGGCCTCCTCTGGATCTGATCTAACAGATCTGTGTCCTTCTTATGCTGGGGGCTTCAGAGATGGACCACTGCACAGTATTGCACCGCAATGACAACCTGTCTTGATGAAGACAGCAGGGCAGTCCAGAACATGGCTGTTCTCCCAGCAGGAGGTAAGCCAAAGTAAGACACCTGGCAAGTGCCAGAGGGGACAATGTGAATACAATTGTGGCTTCTGGGATGGGGGAGGATGATGGAAAGTCTCTAGATGACCTCAGCAGGACAAGTCTGTGCAAAAGTTCAATGCATAGGATTGGAGCCCAACCACAAATGTCTGAGGGAACTTGCTGCAAAAACAAGTGTGAAATAAAAAGATGAGCAATATTCTTAAATATTAATTAATTTCTCTCATTAATTTCTGTCAGTTTTAATGTTTTTCTAGGTTCCTGACAGCTTTTACTGGGAAGATTCCACACAACGTTCCATTAGCATATTTCAATTTTATGTTACATGTGGCAATTTAGAGGTGTTATTTAGGATAATGCAGTATTACATGGCATATTTATGTGTCACTCATCTATTATTAACAGCACTCTAGCGTTTAGGTACTGAAGATCAATAAGACCTCTGGGATGTTTATGCCATCATATTATTTTAGAAGTCGCTTAGTATGTACCTTGCAATTGCTTTATAGGTGGTTTTTGAAGTACTTTCATAGCCTCTCTGATTCTGCATAATGTTTGTTTGCTTGTAGTATTTGATACTAAACATCAATGTCACAAACATTATGGAAAGCTAGTTACAAACAATTATGGGACTATAATTATAATGGTATGTGGTAGCAAAATCTATCCCACTTAATTTCTGTATCCTTTTGAAAATACAATAAAATCTGGAAAAACTGATGTAAGTTCAAAGTTACGACAAGTTGCTCCTTTTTAAGACATTGTAATTCTCTCTCAGAGGTATGCCATCCTCCACCTGCAACCAAGAGCATCCAGAGGCTGCATGTTCTCCTGGGCAGCAGCCTATTAACCCTGCAGAGCGTTTACACAGCAGGCTGGGGCACACACTGTATTACCAGTCACAGCAGTTCTGTGGCACTGGCTAAACCCCAAGCTGAAGATGAAATTTTTAACTTATTCCGTCCAAGGCAACTATTTTGTGGCTTGCATCTAAAATGACATATAGCATAATCTGAACAGGATGTTGCTAGTCATTTAAAAAGACTGCCATTAACTGGTGATAACAGGAGGTTTTCATAGTGTTTGGTCTTTTGGAGGATTGCATTCCAGGACCATGTGCAAGTGTAGTCAGAGACTATTGCACACCAGGTAGCCCGCCGCTGTGGATTCATGGGCTCATTTTCTGCAGCTTTGAGGATTTCATTGGTACCAAGGATTAAACCAACTATTGACTGCTGCCAGTGTGAAAAGTATCTGCTAGTCTTTCACAATTCTAGAGACCCATGTTGGTGTTGTCGTTTTCCTAAAAAAGATTACAGGCTGACATTGAGTTGTATCATTTCCTATTTGAAAGGAAATGTTGTCCATGATCACAGCAAGTAAACATTTTGAGCATTTCCTTCTCAGGAAGTGAATGGGAAGAACATCTGAGTCTGGAAAACTGCACTGTGTTGCATACCTTGTAAATCAGGAAGGAAGGGGGGCATGTGGTTATCTTACGGGATACAATTGTTCTGTGGGACCCTTCCTTAGCACTAGCTTTGAAAACACTGATCATCATGTTCTACATATTTCGTGGCATCAAAGATGAGCTGTTCCTCAAAAAAGGGTAACAAAAAGCTTCCCAGAACCAACAAAATACTAGTAGGCTGCATGTTCCAGTCTCCTACAGGATCACAGAATCAATTCCACCTTGTAAAATTAGAACTATATTAGATAGCGATGAAGGTTTGAGCTTTTGCAGCCTTTAAATCTAATGGAAAACTATAAATGGCACATCTACATGATGTAAATGTGCCTTTATGGGACAATAAACTCTTTCAAACTGCGTAACTTCAGCAAGCCCCTAAGAATGATACTTAAAGGTGTTGTATGTTTTGATTTGTGTGTTTAATTTAAATCTGGAAAATACAATAGTACTACATAGAAGGACATAATTCTGCTTTACTCCAGAAAACCTAATATTTTTCCCAGCATTACTGACCATAATCTATTGAACATCTTTGTAATTCCTAAGTTTATGTTCCCTTCCCTAGCATTCCATGGCTTTTATATTACACAAGGGAATAATTCTTTAATTGTCCCCAGTTCCTGTGAAAAAGTGTTGTACAAGAGAACAGGGAAGTGAAGAACTGTTCTACTTTGGGACAAAACATTTCTAAGGGCACTTATTTATTGTTGTTCTATAAGTGAATACAGCCCCTTATTTGGAAAGTACATTCTGGCTTTCCCCATAAATTATTAAGCTAATCTATTTTGTAAAAACCCAACAACAACAAAAAAACCCCAACCCCAACAAAAAAAAACCACAACCCAAAATGAAAAGAAAATGATTCAGCACATGGAGATGATATGCTATGATTTTCACCATTGGGATGCGGAGGAAAATCAGAAATATTCTTGGTTGTACTTAAATCATATTTAACATAAAAGAAAAGCGGAGATGCCTTGGGAAGCATGAATGGATGATACATTTTACCAAATGGAGAGCTTGCTAAAGATACCTGAATCAAAGCAAAACTGAATTAAATCTGCTACGTTTTGTTTGCTCCCAGGGACTCAGACAAAAATTACTTGTAAACTATTGCAAAGGTCTTTCTTCATCCTGTATCTTTTTAATACCTTTTTAATACACTTCCGTTCTTCCAGAGGTAAAACTGATCATAAGGTATGAATGACACGGCAGGACTTACTAGTCCACTGATACAGTCCCCTAGGAGATATAATAAAAGTACAGGCCAAACACATATAACTGCCTATGTCATATATTAATGGAGAATTAAAACCTATCTGAAAATTTCTGAAGGCCATTCCAACACAGCTTTACAGCTGGAATTGAACATATCAAAGTATTCTGCTTTGTCTTTTGATATTCTTCTACCGCAGAAAGTTGCTCATATGTAAAAGATTTGAAAAACCACCCTTATATTAAAAAGACAATTATCTCTACAAAAGTTTAACAAAGAGAAAAAAACCCTATCTTGCTTTGCAGTAACATTAAAATGTGGAATAAGGCCAGAAGAAATGTTTTGCTACTACTTATACCATAATTCCTTCTTCCTTTTCCACTTTTTTAGCATCACTTTCCCTTTACTTTTTTTGATCCTTCAACTCAGGATATGTAGCTTAACCATCAATATGGTGGTGTGGATTTTCTGGAGAACAGGAAGAGGAAGAGAAGGAAATACTTCTGAAAAAATTACACAGCAAACTTTGGCTTTTTGTGTCTGAATCTTCTTGCTTTCACTTTCAAATTTGCCAAACATGGGATACTGAGGAATTTCTCTTCTGACTTGCCATAAACCTAATGACCATTGTTCATGGAGCTGGTAACTGGAAAAAAAAAATCTCATAAGCTTCTAATCAAAACGCGGTTTTGAACAAGTCACACCCAAGCTGCTAAGGAGTTATTCTGTAATCACCTCATTCCTTTACTGTGCAAGAGGAAAATAATCTGAAGTGAAAGTCCACTGATTTCTACGTGCCCAACAATCCCCAAAAGATGAATATGGAAAAATCAGTTTAAACAGACAGAAAGTAAACAATTGTTCCTTTATTTCTATTCTATGCTCCCAGAGGAGAGGGGAGAAATAAGCCCACTCTGTTGTTTCTCCTCTTCCCCATTCAATAGACATTTAAACAGTTTCTGAGAAAGGACACAGTGTGGGTGTAGGAGGTGGTATAAATTTGTTACTACCTTTGACTGTGACAGGGTTTCCAACCAGGGGGCTTGGAGGAGAGGAAAGGGATGGGATATGTTCTGGGGACCAGGGGAAGGCAAGGGAACTGAGAAAATTCTAACTAGCTTTTGCCTTCCATTTCCAGTTTTTCAGCCTTATCCCGTTCTTATCTCCCTCTCAAATGTTTCTGCTCTTTAGCAACCAGATGCCAAAGACGACATTCTCAAGTGAATAAGTGTACGTGTGAGAAGAGGGGTAGCCGTGCCAAATCGTGGGTAGAACGGATTTTGTAGGTGGAGATGGCGGGCTGCTGGAGTGCAAGCCAGCAAGGGACCTTTTGTGCGCGAGCCGAGCCACACAGACGAGGCAGGATTCCAAAAACAAACATAACAGAGGTGTGGCAATGTAAAAATTTAGGAATTTCAGGGTTAGGAAGAGGGGTGAGGGTGCAGTAGAGTTGATTGCCCTGTGTACTATTCCCATGAAGCCCTTTGGGCAGAAGGCAGTGACGATTTCCATGCAGCCATTGCCCCGTACTGGGAAGTTCAGGTTTAACTGTTTTCCCAAGATGGCACATGTTTGCGTAATCAGCAGCTTAAGGGACCAGGAAGAATTTTTTTCCCTTTCTGTTAAATTTGCCAAAGTGTTTTTCCTTCTTCCTCACAATATCTGGAAGAACAGCATGTTTAAAGTAACAGGACACAATTGTAAGGTTGACAGTTTGTAAGTAATAATTATAACAGCCAGTGTTCAGTACAGCCAACAGGGGAGTTGGGTGGTAACTCACAAACCCCAATTAACTTGGAAAATGATGGGGATGATCTCTGAAGACAGAGGTATCCTTTACACCTTCTCACAGTCGCCTTTGTGAAGGCAGGAGCTGAGTGTTAGGAGCTAACCTGAAGTAGCAAAAATGCTAAGTACTGGCCTGCAGCATATCAAGTATCATACAGGATCCCAGAAAATTCTTGATTTTGGGAGGGGGGAAAAGGGAGAAGTGAAAGGAAGACCTGATTTCTTCTGTTGCTGTTAATAAAGTTTACTGCATTAAAATGTATCCCAGCATCCATGTTTCTCCCTTCCCCAAGTTCTGCTGGAATTGCTATTTACATACTCTCTTCAGCAGACTGTGAAACATGTCAGATCCTCAGTGGGGGTAGCTGGTTGTAGCTCCGTTAATTCTGGTGGAACAGTGCTGATTTATAGCAGCTGGGAATTTGGCCCTCTCCACTTGTTATATAAATGCAGCTTCTGCCATTAATAACATGCAGCTTAACAGCCACTCATTAATTACGATTTCAAATGTTTAAAAGCCGTATGCTCAATGCTGCACAGTACAAAACGTTGAATACTGCTCCAAAAAGCTTATAATCAAAGGCTGTCTGAACCATGCATGTGCACCTCGGAGGAGCAGAAATGACCTTTGTGCTCTGAAGTACAAAAGAAGACAAGAAGTGGTTGCGGAGAGGAAGGAAGTGGGAAATGACAATGTTCAAATGGCCTCACTCAACGCACTTAACTTTTGTCTCTGGGTTAGAAAGTCGGTTTCTCCAGACTGCCTGAGTGGTGGGGGGAGGGAGAGCCTCCCTGACATCGCTACTTGGCAGCAGACACTGACTTAGTTGTGGTTTCAGCTTTATTTTAGCATCCCATTGCCGTAAGTTCTTGTAATTGAAGAGCTCCATAGATGATGCTGTCATCACATTTCCTGTAAAACCTTTTTTCACTTGCAAATTAAACAACCATAAAATATCTACCATGTTACCTGTGTTTGCTGAGGACCTATATCCATGTTTTTCAGAAGGCTGTTGAGAAAGGCTGTGACACTCTCCCATGGATAAATGCTGTTGGACCCATCGAGGACGATGACAATGTCCAGCTGGGTTTTACACTCTGCAACACAAATTGCCACAGTAGAATTGATACTAACACGTATCAAATACATCTTACAGCTCCAGTTACTTTTGTGGTTAGTAACAAATGCATATCCTTCTGCAGCAGGGCTGAAATGACATGTTTGACACCAACTGTCATTCACCAACTTCTGCATTGTATTTTACACCGTTTGTGTTCCCTTTATCAGCAAGGCAGTTTCTAAGGAGAAATTTAAGAATGGGATTAGAAGATCACCTAACTGGAATATTTACCAGTGACCCCTGCTCAGTCTGCTCCTCTTCAATTTTTCCAAAGGTCTTTAAGATTTTTATCTATATTACAACGTAGGGTTTGCATTAGGTCTTAACATGCCGTCATTATTTAAAAAGAGTCTTTTGGCCATAAGTAAAAAACATAAGCAACTATTTTTAGCAATTGTGTTTGGATGTCACATAGCACTCTAATAATTGTTTATACCAAGATAAATTCCAAAAGTAGAAAGAATTTAGGTTATATACGGACAATGAAAACATTTACTTAACTTGGTAATGCTGGTAGCTAAGTTAAGCAGTTTATACTTTTTGGTATGCCTATGTGTATACATTTGTCTTGTTTGGCACTTTGTATTTTCGGACACACAACAGAATTCCTGTGGCATGCATACCTTGCACAGATGGAGCAATTGCCTCGACGGTTTCAAAAGTAGAGCTGACATTAGAGCAAACTCCAGTTGTGTAATGCAAACGCCCACATTTATAAGCATAAAGTGGTCCACATGCCTTTAAAAGATGAAAAAAGGGTGAAATGCTTTTGTTATGGCACCTGAGGAAAAAACAGACTTCTTTTAAAATTGGCGAAAAGTCCTTTCTTACCAGAAAGCCTCCTTTTGGGTTAGTCACTAGAGTTGTTCCAAGAGTCATGTTTTCTTTTACTTCCACAATGTTAGGAACTGAAGTAGCAGCTATAAATAGATTAAAATGTTAAGTATTTGGGAACATGAAAACAAAATGTTAAAGTATATATCCCCTAGCATCGAGCTTCCAGCTTCTAAAATAAAACCCAGACTAACACTGGTTTCATCAAATATTTTAGCACCCTTCCTCCTCCTTTTTCAATTGCAACAATCAAGAAAAATTTCTGAGACTGGCTTTTATCCCAGAAAATTTGTCTGGGTTGCTGTCTCAAATACTTTCTTGAACTGCAAAAAAGAAAAAAAAAAAAACCAGCACGTCATGAAAGCAAGGGATTACTGTTCACACAGTTTTGTTAATTAGAAAACAAACCTTCATTTTTCACTCTGGCCTGGTATAAATGACTTAACAGCTTTTAGATTGTTACTGTTGTGTTACATTACTGACATTTAGGTTTTCAAGAGAAAAGAGGAGATAAAAAATACCATGACAGGTATATTTAATGAAATTCATATTAACAGGAAGTCTTTTCCTGTCCACTTCGCACATGTCTTGACATGAGCAAGAAAATGATTAATATTTACTTGTAACACATTAAGATGTGTCAGCCTTGTTCTGACTAATTATGTTCTCATCAAAAGCTCACTGATGGCATTATGAAGGCTCTTGGCTTCAGAGAGCTTTGGAAAGGGTAATCCATAAATCTATGCTCCAGGGCCTTTCTGGCTCCATGGCTAGGACTGCCAACTACAGTCAATAATAAAGTTTTGATAACATAGCCAAACACCCATTCTAAAATTATGAGCATGATTTCCATAGGACAATGTGAAGATTTAAAATAAAATTATTTTTGATCTTACAAACACAACTTCCTTCACATTTAGCTCTGGAGTCCTAATTAAATTTTCTCTATAGGAACAATTCTAATGCATATTTATTAGTTAAAAATCTCCTAAGATCTGACCTCTATTATTCCTCCACGTGACACAGATTTATTTTCTTTCATACCTGGTAAGTTCAGTTTTATGCAGGGTGATTGGTTGTCCCTTCCTACAGGGCATTTGTATACATCTCCTGTTCTTTTCTCAGGTTGGCCAACTAAAGGTGAACCAATAAGTACCCTGCAAATGAAATAAGTTACCTGAAATTTCTTCTTTCTGAAAAGGCACAAAAATCAGCAAATAAAACTTACAGAGAGAGCGCAGCTGTGGCAAACTCTGTACAAAGAGTACAGGATGGAGAGCAAGAAAAGTACCTATTATGCTAGTTCAGATACAAGCAAAAGCAGCCATTCTGCCTCCTCTTTAATAAGGACACAGAAAGGAAATATGCCTATATACCAAATCATAAAATAGAATAACATTTTTTAAGATTCCACTAGAAAATAAAAGCAATATTGGTGGGTGGATGACAAGTATTAAAAGTAATACAGAAGGAGATATCTGTTTTATTTAATATCTCCTTGATCTTTAATATATTTTAGAAGAAAATGTATATCCAGTGCTGAGATACCAAATGCCAAAGGAGAGGCTCACAAGCACCCAGAAGAAGTAAAGTGAGCCAGCGGTTATGTTATTAAAAGGGTTATTAAAAGAAATTTCAATTTTTGAAAATGTTAAGGATTTTTACCCTGTGCATTTTTTTTCAAAATGTGGTGTGATCAAAAATCACTATTCTCATAGAGTACTTTGTAAGCACCACAAATTAGGGCTACAAAGATGATTAGGGGACTGGAACATCTTTTGGATGAGGAAAGGCTGAGGGACTTGGGTCTTTTTAGTCTGGAGAAGAGAAGGCTCAGAGGGGATCTCATCAATGCTTATAATTATTTATAAATACTTAAAGGGAGGGTGCTGGGAGGATGGCATCAGTCTTTTTTCAGTGGTGCCCAGTGATAGGACAAGAGGTAATGGGCACAAACTTGACCATAGGAAGTTCCACCTAAACATGAGAAGGAACTTCTTTACTGTGAGGGTGGCAGAGCACTGGAACAGGCTGCCCAGAGAGGTGGTGGAGTCTCCAACTCTGGAGACATTCAAAACCCACCTGGACGCTGTCCTGTGTAACCTGCTGTAGGTGTCCCTGCTCTGACAGGGGGGTTGGACTAGATGATCTCCAGAGGTCCCTTCCAACCCCTGTGATTCTGTGATTCTATGAAATTAGCATCCACTCCGCTGTTTAGACATGGACACTGTTTTTGTTCTCAAATCTTCATTAGCTACATTAAATAGCTTAGCATTACATAGCAGATTAACAACTGGCTTCATTAAATGTGTAAGGAAGAACTTGGATTACGTTAGAATTCACAGCACACACTGGAAACAGAAATCCTGCCATTAAGAGTAATAGTTCAGTAAGATGTTCTCCTAGACACTTAGATGATTGTGAAGAGTTATTGAGAGAACTATTTCAATCTTTAATCATAAATTAATGAGTCCAGGCAGAAGATATTTGAATAGAATGATGTAATAGGTAAAACACAGCCTACAGATTTAAAAATGACAGAAAGGGGAATTTAAACCCAGTACACAATCCATCTTCTAAAAAAACCATACTAGAACAGCTCATTGTGATCCATTAAGATTTTTTCATTAATAATAAATTAATTAATTCTAAAGCAAAATAAAATGCTCCAAGTATACAATGGATCTTACTACTCTTTCAAGCTATACGCTGTAATGTATGTATTTTTTATACCAAAACTTAGAAACAGGCACCACAGCCTGTCATCCTCGACTTCCGTTTAACTGCAGAGAAGTGGAGTGTGCGTGACATCTCATGGGAGGTAATCAATGATCAGCAGGATAATGTCCCCATGCTGTTCTTTTCTCAGAAAGAACGAGCCTCATGAACACAGAGAAGTGGTCTGGAAGGCTGTTTTGTCTTTTTGCATAGGGTTATTTTTAATGGACCCCAGTTTTACTGAGAAACAACTGCAGTCAAGTTTACAGAACATCTGTTGCTGAAAAGCTCTATCTGTGGTATCTAGGTGGTGTTATAGCTGTTGATAAAACATCACAAGGCTGCTTTGTGTATTTGTTTCTCACTGTAGACATACAGATTTCCTGCTCTGGATGTTGCTATGCTGAGAGCAACTTGAAAGCTTGACAATTGTCAAGCAGCTCTGGAGTTTAATTTCAGAGATGTTCAGACCTATCATTCTAGTTGAGATTCCTGTCTTCCTTCAGCTACTGCAAGAGCTGCCATTTCCAGCTTGTATTATTTTTTCTTTTGAAAGCTTTCAGGACAGTTTACAACTATATAGCTTACTTTGCAAAATCCCAGCTCCTAGAACGGGTGCCATTTCCTGAAGGTCTAAATTAGCTCAAAGAAGGTCATTACCAGTCTCCCACGACCCTCATGCAGATGTATATTTAAACATCCTACAACCTGGGCAATCAAGATGTAGCATTTTCAAAAGCAGGCTCTGCAATTTCATTTCAGTGAACATCCTCTGTGGCTAATGGTGAACAGTGTGCTGCAGGGCTGGACAGACTCTTGGAGTCAGGCAGCCCCGGCGCATGAGGGAATGATTGCTCGGGCAGTGCTCAACGGTCTCACCTGGCTGTCATGCAGCCACGTGCCCGTTGTCCCAGGCTGCCCATGGGAGTCCCTGGGTTTACCAAGAATGTCAAATTACTGGCAAAGCTCTGGGAAAACCGGAACAGTCTGTAAAGAATGACTGAGATCTCAGGATTCCCAAACCTTTTACCATTCCATAGTTATTTGAGTCCTCCAGCCCAGTGGTTAGCCTGCAAAGTTCGTTCTTACGAGGGAAAAGCATACACAGGTGCTTATCAAAAGACCAAGAAGCACTGATACCAGTAAGCACACCAAAATGCAACTTCTGATTCAGGAGAACGACAAGAAGGAAAAGGCAGATTAAGAAGAAAGCTCCAAGTCCCAAATGTGAATATATTACCAATTGCAGAATTAGCCCTTCAAAAAGGAAGGCAGAGTACTGTATTAGTGAGTATTTTGACAGGGAAATCTTTCCACCAGTTAAAGAGCTCAGTTCAGACAACCTTTGACAGAAAACTTTGGGAAGAAACCAGATAATACAGATTAGTTAGGTAAAACAGGAACAATTTCACTGCCAATACATTAACACAAGGAAAAAATAAATAATGATTTTATTCAGTAAATAGAAAAAAGAGGCTCAGGCATAACACAAAACTTTCTCAGCTCCATCAACAAGGAATTTACCCACTTTATGAACTCATTTATGTCTTTGAGGAAATAAATGTAGATATACATTTGGATCTTTCAGTCTCCCAATCTTTTGACGTTTCCTTAGGACTGTGCATTCGTTTAAGAAATATGACTGACAGAACCTGACGCTTATGTATGGGGCACACTTACAAATTATAGTCTAGCACCTAGTCACTGAGTACCTGATAGTTTGGAGTTTCCATGTAAGAAAAGAAAAACAGCTTACCATTTCCCTTCCTCATTTTCATACTGTTGGACTGTGTACCCGAACATGTCTTCCAGAGGCCCACTGAAGGTCATTGCATTTTTCACATCAACATTGGAAGAGACGATGAGGTGAAAGAAAGCTTTAGAAAAAAAAAGTAATATGTAGCAATACACATAAAACCCAAGACTTTTAAAAAAACCAAGGTTCAATTATGACTTAACTGAGAGTAAAAAACAGGGACTGAAAGTGGCATTTTAGGCAGATTTATCACAACCAGTAAGAGATTTAAAACATACTTCCTCACACATACATATGCAGCTAAATTCAGAGATGTTAGCAACTGGACTTCAGTATCCAAAAGGTATTTTGCAAAGTCCATCACTCATTTGTAAATCACAATTCAAATAACATTAATAAAATATTATTATCTTTAATAGTAAAAACCCTCAACTTTTTAGCTATTTTTACTCCTTTTAACTCCATGCATTTCTAATGCAAGAATTTTACACAAAATGTTCCTTCTTTCATTCAAGGTAGTCATTCTCAAGTTTTCATAAATTTGAGAATTAAATAATTCTCAACTGTTTGCAGAAGATACACATAGAAAAAGAACGAAGAAAAGCTTTCAGATGTATTTAATTTTAATCTATATTAGAGAAAAAAAAGCATCTAGTTTTCTCTTAATTCTATTCTAGAGCACCTGTAAACCTTTCATATTTCGGAAAGAACAGAATAGATTTTTAATGCAACCAGATGCTGTTATCTCAAAAGTATCTGTATATGCCTATTTGCAGAAATCCAACATTTACCCACTTAGGAAAAGTTGCTCTACAACACTGTTGTTGGACTATAATGAGATCAGTCATGACAGTAGATACTTCTTCAGACTGATTTCCCGTACCCTAAAGCTCAGTGATCATCATCAGGGAAAACACTGTAAAAATATGACTGTATAGCAAGACTGTATACCTCAGAAAAATGAGGTATATAGGGTGAAAACTCCAGCCTGGAGTGGTAATCGTAACCCACCGTGAGGCTCATTAAGAAGACAAAATTACCATTTATATATCAAAATAAAGTTTTACTCTTTTCTTTATTTTTTATTTCTTATAGTGATCTCTTCCATCTTTGTCCTGTTGAAGTCAGTTGCAAAAGCAACCACTGACTCTGCTGCTGCAGAGCTGTGTATTTAATACACAAGAGCCAAATTAGTTGAATTTGTAGAACATCAAGACTACTTAAAATTATACACAACTCTAATTTCATTTCAAAGAAGCATTTCATGATCATCTGCTGACATTTAGCAGCTACATAAAAATACCCAAATTCATAATACTTGCTTCATGTCAAAGCATCTAAATAATATCCAGTTACTAAAATACATCTGCGTTATTCACCAGTGGGATGATGATATTCTCATAGAAAGCTTGTTACTATAATTAAGCTCCCAAGTGGTCAATGCTAATCTATCTCTCTCTCTCAGCATCTTATTTCCTGCTTAATGCAGTAAAATTATCACAAAAGACTATTTATCACTCAGTAGGTATTTCCAGTCTCACTGGACAGCAAAAGAGGAAAAGTTTCACTTGTGTTATTTTCATTTTTCTTCCTCCAGTCAGAGTCAGGAAATATAGAGAAGTAAACAAATTAAAACAGAGTTTACTTTTGTTCTTCAGAAGAGAGTCATTGCAATCAATAAGAAAAAAAATATGGCTGATGGCGTGACAGGAAATAATTTGCCAGAAAAGTAATCCATGCATCTTTTGTCTTCCTTAAATGTTTATGTTAAAAGAAATTCTGCTATGCCTGTTTATGTGCAATAGGTGTTCTCCTCCCCTACACTCTGTCATCAAAGCTTAATTAAAATCAACAAAATTGAGTTTTAAAAATTTGGTCAGGTTATCACTGGTTCAATTTTCTTTTATTAAATTTCAGAGTAAAAATAATTGCTATTACTAATTTTGACACCACGCATGGGATTCAGATGACGTCATTTAGACTTCCAACCTACCTCCTAGACAATGAAACAGTTCTAATGAGATCATCTGGTAAAGTAAGCGTCTAAGTTCATTACTTAGTTGAAGTAAGGTTGATGCAAAATCTACCCATGCTGACTTTCCTCTTAAAGATCTCCAGAAGTCTATTTACTTTAGCCGCTGAATAAGATGGACAGAACATCATTCTAGAGGTCTTCAGAGGCATGTTTTTTTTCACCTTATGATGATATTTAAAAGATATTATGATATGAAATATTAAAGGTCAAAGATTCCAGCTCATCTCTTCCAATATACTTTCTCCTAAAGCTACCGAAGATTACATGTATACTCTGCGCTCTGTACGGTCCATCATCATACCCTCCATCATCCTTCCATCATCTGCTGACAGACAAGGAATTTCTTCACAATGATGCAGTATGGACAACTACTGTGATTTTTACTCTGTGTTCACTATACTAAATGGTCTTGAAATTTCCTGAATCTGTCATGCGATATACTCAAATCTCATAATTTTACAGAATACACTTCTAATGCTCATAGCTGTAACAGGGGTTTGAAAATGTGAAATGCTAAAACAAGCAAACTAGAAGACAAAATATGCCAGCTATTTGCTACTAACCCCCCAAATCCTTGTGCTTCTGAGTGAGGTCAAATTAAAACCAGAAATAATAATAAGCGTTCTTCCAAAAAAAATAAAGCTATAGGAATCAAAATGAGCTAGATAGGTCATACTGGTCAGAAGTTAATAAAAGGTGGCTCCACACAGCAGGGAATAACCTGTAGACCTTGTTGACAAAGGATGTTTTGGATGCTAAATGTTATATATTCAACGGGTAAGTTAATCGAAGACAAAACCAATGCAGGTTACAAACCATCCAGAACGCACAGGTGGTTCAGGAAATCCCCTCAGCTGGGAATACTTGGAAACTAGATGAGGAGTATTTTATATGCTTGCTCAGTTATTTTTTGTCTCTAGCTATTGGCTTACATGTACTGCTGCAGACATGATACTGGACAAAACATGGTCTTGGTTTGATCCAGCATTTCCATCCTTTTGCTCTCTCATCTTCCGGTTCTATCTTAGCCAGAAATCAGAATCTTTGAAGTTTGACTTCGCACACAAACTGTGTGGCATATTTTAATATGCAAATGTATTACATGACCTTCTGTGGTTTCCATGTGCTACGAAACATTGTAAGCATAATGTTTTTGACTAAAAGTAAGGGTCATGATAAGCAGTGTAAGATTAACTTACAAATAATTAATAGATTTAAAGGTATGTTATTACACAGATTCTGTACAAGGAAATCTTACTAGTCAAAGATACCTTTAAACCTGCAGATGGTAAATGGAAAAGTGGAGTCTACAGTGACCCACATTACGCTGTTAACATTAATCTACTGATTTACGGCAACTTGGCTTTCACATTTTGTTTCATTTTTCAGTACAAAGAACATTGTACATGAGCTGACAATTCAGCACATTTAAAAGTATCACTGATTGTGACTGTGAAAATTATACTTTATATTAATAACAATATCTAGTTTCCACTCTTACAAACTTCCAGTTTCTAAGATGCACACATTCTCATCTGTTTCTAGCAAACTTGTGTACATAAATTAAAAAGACTATTGGCAGAAGCAGTGGAAAAAGAAGAGATACAGGGAAGTTGGAAAGGATTCTTTTGAGAGTTATGGGGATTAAGGAGAAAAAAAACATTTTTTGTAAGGTACGTAGTATTTGACTACATACTTAATCACAATGTAGGTAAATTAAATTAAGATTTTGAATTATTTCATGTTGTGTTAACAGAATGGCTAAAAATACAGATGAAAGCATTGATCAGAAATGCAGAATATAAATGTTTATCAAAGGATAAAACTGAAGTTCCAGCTTTTAACTTCATGTTCTACAAAGAAAGGAGGCACTGTAGAAAACCTGGAACAGCATCTGTCTCACTACCAATTTAAACTGAGGAGAGAACACTAGCTGATGCATGCGGCAGTCTTTGCTGAGCACAGTTTGTACCTATACACGAAAGGTTAACACTCAGTCACCAAGACAACAACGCAAATATTGTTTCTATTACAAACCTAGAGTAGTAGCTCATACTTGTCTAGTAGCCACTAATAAATTTTTTTTTTTGTTTCATTTAATGACATCTTTTAACCAAACTTTCGTGCTGTCTGCCTGGTTATTCTGCCTCTAAAACATGGAAAATCAGATTTCCCTGGCATTTGTCCACGTGCATATTGCCTGGCCACTCTAACCTTTGCAAACTGAGAACTGCAGAATAGGCACCCTTGTTTTCCTAGAACAGATGGATAAAAACATAACTCGAACTGTAGAACAAAGCCTAATACCTGGCTCTTTACTGATGAAAATTAGACCACAAATCATCCATGATGAATGACATCATGAAGACTGATTTAGCCAAGAGAAGAGAGTTAGGATATTTTACCTTTGTATGGTCTGTAGCAAATAATAACTGCACCCTCTATAAACTGTAGTTATTTTGAGAAATACAGAAGTTTTTTGTAAAAATGAGAAAGGACAAATTTGCATTTAGCATTGAACAGGGCTTACATGTTGGCCACACACTATTTCTCACCACCAGCATGTGGTCAAAGTGTTATTTTTGTTCCATTTCACACTCACTGCTATAGCATTTCAGGTGTCTTTATTAATTCCTCTGCATTTTGCAAGAAAAGACTGAAACAAAGCACGTCTAAGTGTAAACAAGGAGCACAGAAACCAAGTAGTAATGTCTTGCAAAAGTATGCACAACTGGAAAATATTGGGAAACTCAAAAAAAGTTATAGCAGAAAAAAAAAAATCNAAAAAAAAAAAAAGCTTTAATGTCTTGTATGGCACGTATTACAACCAACGATGCTGTAAGGATATTTTAAAGACCTGCAAGCAACATAGGAGTGCAACACAGCAACACAGAACAGTGCATCTGATCAAAATGTACTTGAAGCTAAGTGATGTTAAGAAGAATGTCCTAGTTCATACAGCAATAACTGATTGCCTTTAAATGTATTTTATGCTGATATTGCAAAAGACTACCTGCCTCAGTTGGGATCTTAGAAAACAGACGAAACAAACAGCATGAAAAGAAGCAAGTGGGATGCTGGTGACAGTTCCTCAGTGAGGGGAGCAGGACTGGGAGCATTGGCTTGGCCTCCCACATAAGCTTATTTTCGAAACGGTGGCAAACAGTATCATCCTCTGCAATTAGAAAACTCTTTCACTTGAGGGAATTGATACCAGTGTGTGTTGGCATGTGCAAGCCTGTGCTGCTGCGCTCAGCTAGCTGGAATGAAGCCAGTAGCAGAAAACAAGCTCTGTCCTTCTGTAACTGCAGCACTGAGCCTCAGCAAATAAAACATCCTGGAAGGTGGATCTTCTAGCTCTGTCAACACAACACCACGGATTTGGGTGCAGGGGTGGACTGCATCTGGCTGGTAGCAAGGGCAGATTACACGTGCAAAGACATACCTATAAAAATGTTATTTGTGAAATCATGGCTCAAACATGTGAAAGTGGATTCTTTGCTGGTCCAGCAAATGGGACAATCTTCACATTTTATTTTTTACTTCATTTGCGATAATGTCACTGCAGAATTATACAGTCTTGTCTTATGAAAAAGAGATTTAGTCACAGACATCCCAAGTGGAAGAAAATACAACGGCATGGTACAATTGGAGTCTGTGAGCTCGGGGGCCACAGTGCTCTGGCCTTATAGCGGAAGGCCAAGGAGGCTGCAGTAGGAGTTCCTGCTGCATTCAGCTCTGGCTGGCTAAATATCAGCGTATTTCAAATAAAGCTGTATATTAAAAAAAAAAAGTTTCAACTTCTGAAACTTTTTCAGTACTGGTTAAATCAAGCCTTTTATTTTTCAGAGCTACAAAAGAACTTTTGTATAATTTTGCCTCCAGCATTTTTTCTTTAATCTTTAACCTTTGAAGAGCAAAAGACTGACTTCCTGGAATGCGACCAGATAATTTAAAAAAAGACTTCTTTTTAGAAGTAGATAAATATCCTCAAAAGACAAAGAAATGTATATTTGAAAGTGGTTCCAGATTCAGTAGCCACATGGTTTTCAAAACCAATTAAATGCTTTGTACAACCCATTAAATAAAGCTTCCTTTGCTGGTTTTGTACTGAATAATTTGTACTGGAAAATAGCTTTCTAATACTGTGTAAAGCCTGAAAATACTGAATCAATGCTTTGTAATGTGGTCCCAAATGAGTAACACAATGCAACAGGCAAAACTTTTGGGAATACAATAGCAGAGATCAAGAATATGTACCCCACTAGTCTGACAGTCATCAGAATAAAACTCGTTTGTTCAAAGTTTGGAAAGTAGTCCTCTCACTGGCACAATTCTTAGCACTTTGCAGTTTCTCACAGAAGGGAGAAAAAGCCTTAGAAGCATGCAGTCACATACAGAAAACTTTGTGAGGTCAGCTACTAGACTGGAAGAGATGTGCAGGGGCTTAGCAAATTTAGCAGCTTGATGGAAGTGAAACAACGCCTAGAAAATGTTTCAGCTTGTCTCCCGTGATGTCCAGTCAATCTTTCAGATGTAGTTCTTCCATCAACACTTAGAATCATAGAATCGTTTAGGTTGGAAAATACATATAAGG
>VYXH01010719.1:30979-46449 GCA_013397275.1 Burhinus bistriatus | reverse complement strand
TGGCTTGGCAAGCTCTTCCGCCAGCTCCCTCAGCACTCTCAGGTGGATCCCATCTGGGCCCATAGACTTGTGACTGTCCAGTTGGTGTAGCAGGTCACTAACTGCTTCCTCTTGGATTACGGGGGGTTTATTCTGCTCTCCATCCCTGTCTTCCAGCTCAGGGGGCTGAATACCCTGAACATAACTGGTTTTGCTATTAAAGACTGAGGCGAAGAAGGCATTAAGCACCTCAGCCTTCTCCTCATCCTTGTTGACAATCTTCCCCTTGGCATCCAATAAGGGGTGGAGATTCTCCCTGGCTCAATTGGCTCAATTGGCTTAATTCCATTCACGTCCCTACAATCTTTGTGTTCCCCTCCAGGCCTACTCTCTTTTGCTATAAAAGACCATTTCCTCCTGAACACCCTACTATAACTTTTGTTTCCTACCATCTAGCTTTATCTATAAGTCCCCAGTACCCTTTATGTCTTCATCTTATTTTTGAGATAGAAGATATTTATAGTCATCTATAATTAACTCAGATTTCACACAGACAGCACTGTTAAAACAAGTGTGTATCTTATTTTCTGAAATAAACCCCAGAAGCTTAAAAAGGAGCAACAGATTAATTTCACGCAAAAAGTGAATGAACAAGGACTCTTTAACCTAAAAATGTGTTCTTCACAATATTCTCCAAAACTGCATGTGGACCTGTAGGTTTTCCTCTGCACAAAATTCCTCTAGGTTGATAGGAAGATTCAAGTATGATGTTTCAGCTGGTTTTCTACAAGCTTTCTACTTGCTCAATTATGTTGAATCCCAGTTTTGTAGGCTGATGTCCTGCTGCTGTAAGCTTTCCGCTGTGTAGCCTTGCCAAAACCAGCATGGTAAGCCAGGTACAGCTATTGCTGTGGGAAACACACATTAAAATCCTTAGCAAGCCACAAAGTCACTTTTTCATTTGACTTCACATTGTTAACTGGACTGCTTTTCCCACATGAACAGGCATAGTTCTTTACATATTTCCAGTTAATTTTGTTGCTCTTAGGCTAAATCAAAGGCAAAGTACATTCAGTAAGAAACGGAGTTTCTTTTAAACAAATACGATGCTAACTGAGTACCCCAAGCCTTATTATTCTTATCACATGAAATAATTCCTAAATATTTCTAAGTATTCTTTCTCAGACTTCCTAAGAAATTAAATTCTGTAACACTTGCTAATGGAAAGAAGCAACCCCTTTTTTTTTAAAATCTTAAGCAAGTTGCTCCCATACCTTTTATAGCATACATAATCACATAAATCACTTCACTTCAAGCAATAGTTCCTTCAACATTATGCCTATGATTCAATGCAAAGATGTAGCTGGATTGTGCAATAGGTAGTACAACTGGTTACGGAGGTCAAACCATCACTACCTGGTTAAAAAAATGGTATGACTATCCTCACATAGCACCATTTATTATGGTTAATAATCAGTTAACGTAAATGCATCTTTGAATCAGAGACATGCTTTACAATATCAGAGTTGAAGCTCATGAAAAAAAACTGTGAAAGCTTGTAGAAATACGTCAGAAATTTTGAGGCAGAAATGTTAGTGTGATATGTGTTCAACAGTAAGCGTCATGCGTATTCTCCATCCAAAGTAGGTTTGAGAAGATGGAGACGGGTGACTTTTGTGATTATGCAATGTGGCGTACACCTTTCATAATCTCAGTATACTAATATAGGATTAAGGAAAAAGAAAGCACTGAATACTCATCACACTGGCCAGTCCTGTAAGTTGCAGTAAATTACTACCTGTCAGTGTTCAAATGTGAATTGCAAATGCCATTGTCTACACATTTTTAAGTTTCTCTTGAATCCATGCTTTATACTTGTGCTTTTCCAGGCCAACTAGCAAGCTATCTTTGAAAAATAAAATAAAAATACTCTGTCAAAAAATCAGAGAAAACTGCCAAACACTGCAGACAAATTAATGTACTTCTGAGGGTGGATATATTGCCACTATGCTGTTATTTACACATAACAAAAAAATCTATTTTATTTTAAGAAAGCATGAAGTATAGCACTAAAAAAAAAAAACCAAACACTTTATCTGATCAGTTTAGACTTCATGACTTTGCCCCATCAAACTCAAAAACACTCATCTATAAAACATACCAAGAGAGAAATTCCTTTTGAACATTCTGGGAAATGTGATAACCCAAGAATTGATGCAAAACTGATGCCTAGCTGAAAACTCATGTTGCTATCTCCTTACCAGAAAAAAGGACAATTGGGTTTTTTTTTGCCTTCCTGACTTGGTATCATTATTCTTTTATTTTTCCCCCCAATTATTTTCAGGGATTGTTGGGTAATTTTTCTCAAAGGTCAGCAGTCTTAAGGCTAATACCAGAGTGGAAATGCTTTGGTGGCAATAAAAGCTTTCTGAGAAGCAGCAATTTTTTCCATTTCTTTACTTCACAATGGCTACAAACTCTTGTCTTTCATCGCTTTATGCTGAGCATAATCATTGGCTCACTGTCAACCGAATCAGCCAAGGCTTCAGGAAGAGAAGAAATCCTCCAAAAGGAAGTGCAAATATCCTGATATGACCCTCTCACACCCAGTTAGCCAGAGCACCACAGAACTTAAATCCAAGACAGTTTTTATATAGTACAGCAAAAACATNTCTTGGCCACAAGGGCACATTGGTGGCTCATGTTCATCCTGTTGTCCACCAGGACTCCCAGGTCTCTCTCTGCAGAGCTGGTCGTGCTCATGCATGCTAAAAGCCAATAGCTCATATTTTATGTCTATAACACGCATCAGTATCAATTCAGCTGCGATCCAAGAAACTGCAATAAGAGCAGTGGAGGGAAAAGAAGGAAGCTTACAAATATCTATCTTTTCCTGTGGTCCCATACAACACTGCTATGCAGTGAACTGGGGGGAAACAAAATCCAAAAGCAAGCAGAGAGCTTGACCAAGCAAAATATAGCAGAGCCAAGCCAGGATGGACAGACTTCAGAATTAAATCTCAGATGTGTATATTAAAAGAAAAAAAATAAAAATCAACTTGTAAACTATAGTCAAATTGTATTGATAACAGCTTTCCTGTTATTTCTGATAATACAGCATCTATGATAATTTTCATTGGAACACAACAGAACATTCATTTTCTTTACCTGAGTCATCTCCTAATAGAGTAAGAGGGAAACTCTGTGTAGCTCGAGCTTCTTCTGTCATGGCTACATAAAAAAAGAATTCCATGTTTCCCTGTTCACAATATGTACTCCTGTACTTCAACAGGGACTTGAAAACTCTTAAACTTTAAACTGCTTCTTAGGACAAAGACTTACATTATCTTTCAGACAAACTTGTTACATAAAGCTAACAGGTTCCAGCAAAATGTAAATCAAAAGAATTTTTACAAAACTCAACTGCATTTAAACAGCACAGGGAGATGCTACAAGAGTCTAAGATAGAAAACACTTTAACAAATCTAAGTATCCTAGTAAAGTTTAAACCATTTTTTTTGTATTTAAATAATCATACTTGCAGTTTTCTCAGCGCAGAACATGAAACCTACTGTTGCTAAAAGCAAATATTTAAAGGTGTAAAAATGTTTGACATTGAGCTTAGACTGAAAAGAAAGAACCATCATCCAAACAATTCCTCTTTTCTATTGTATGTGTTAATTCTTCGCAATGAATCAGTTGTATTGTCAGTAATATTGATCAAGACTTTTTTTTTAAACTTTTTCTCCTATCAGTAACCAGAAAAATGACTACAGTGAGAAGCTAGTTGATAAGAGCTTGCTACAGGCAGTAACGGAAAATAATTCACATATTTGCTGAAATGCTGGAATTCCACCACGAATGGTCCCGAGATGCTAGCTCTGTCACACCACGAGGTCAGATGGAAGTGCCTCTTCATCCCCAGCTGACAGCAGTGCAATGCCCGCCGGGAATGCCAGCTCTGTCCTGCAGGACCACAGGGCAGCAGGCACTGCCTGTCTGTGCAGATCAGCTCTGACCTGCTCACCAGCAAAATCTTGAGCGTGTCTCAAGCACACTCTGGCAGGGGTAATCACGGTACCAGCTCTCTACCAAGACATACAGAGCTCTTCTGGTTTGAAACCTAAGACTGCTCGCTGCTAAAAGAGAAGATAATCCTCAGCCAGTCTGTTTCCTCACTCGTCTCTACCTATGAATGGTTAACTGTGATAAGGAATCTTTTCTTGCACTGGACAGTTTAAAGAATATGGCTCGGTGATAACATACATTTTACATTTTTAACTGAGACATCCAAGCCGACAAGAATGTGGGACTGCAAATAAGCACAGTGGTCATTAAGTCCAATCTTCCGTGAACACAAACAATCATAAAATAGCTGCCTAACGTAAAAAAGGCTACAAAAAACCACCACCACATACACATCACAAAAACACGGCACCCTAAGAAAACCTGAAGATCAGCGATACAAAGGTTTATTGATTTGGACAAAAACCCCCACAAGAACAACTGGTATTGCACTAGGCAATTCATAGACTGCTGCTATGCTTATTTATTTATTTACTTTACTTATGCAGCTTTACTCATCTTATGGTGTAAGACAATCACAAGAACTTTCACAGGCTCACCATTTGATACGTTAGTGGCTGATCTCCAGTCTGCCTGTGAGGTGAACATAATTTACAGGCAACAGATAAAACCAAACTTTCTGTAAATGGATTAATGTATCAGTAAGTCAGGAAGTGGCATACAGCGTTCAGCTGAGATCATCAGAAAAGACGACAAAGCCAGAATGCCAACTTTACACTGGTATTGCTCAGCTGAAATGAGGACAGAAGATACTCCTCTGGTGTATGTTAGAAACTTATTCCCTGAAATAATCATGTGTGACATGTTTGAAGTGGAATATGATCAAGATTGCTGCCTCTACTATTGTCAATTCACAGGGCAGTTTGGAAATAAAGTAATTTGAAAAACTGCATTAACAGTTTATAGGGATTTAATATTCTTTTATGTGCTATATTTTTATAGTCAGGATAATTTTTTTTCAATTAAAAAGTTAATAAATTCTCCAAAAAACAGTATCTCACCATGAATTATGAATATTGAATAGCAACATACTGAAACCTTTAGCATAATAATATGCATCATCAACCATATCTACTAATTTTTAAAGACTAAGACACTTAAGCACCAGCATGAGCATGAGCACCTCTTTTGCTGTAGGGATTTTACTAGTAAACCAGCTGAAAGCACTACGGAACAAATCCTAGGTCTTTTTGCTGCAAATGTTCTTTTTTACTGGTCAACAAACAATTCAGGGAAATTTGGTACTAGCCGTGAAGAGATTGTAAGAGGAAGGTTTGTTTCCCTCCCCAAAATTAAAGCTGGACTCTAGAGGTAGAAAAACATCCTGTTTTTTAGATGCAATTTAAGATAGAGCTTTCTACATGAATTACTGGCGCTAATAACTTACGTTTCCCACCCACAGCACATGAAGTACACCCTAGATTTTAAGATATCTGTCTGCTCCAGTCCTGTTCAGAAAGTATTCTGGTGTTACCATGAGTTCCATAAAGAACCTGTTACTCTTTCTTTCAAACATCTGCATCAACTTCACAAAAGTACCATGGAAGTTTAACAGTGAGGAAATTTTATCTTCTTGCGTACATGCCACTTGTCCAAGCTAAACTAAAGTTTGCAAAGCTAAGGTCAGTTTTTGTGTTATTTAAGGGTGATTCAGTCTTCTAAAGCCAACAGGAGCTGTGACTGTTTGAAAAGGACCTCATAAAAAGGCAGAAAAGAACCTCATGCCACCAGCTTATGTCCCCCAATACTCCTTTTGCGAATAGGTGCTACTTTATAATAGTCTTAACATCAGCTTTATGCAAGTAGCACCTAACTACAATTTCAGCAGCAGAGAATGGCAATGGATCACTTCCAGCTTTTCCTTCCAGCCCAGCTACGAGGCAGCACAGCAGTGCTGATGCTGCGCTCTGTTTCTATTCTTCTTTGGTCTACAGCTCTTTGGATACTGCAGTTTCCTTTGTCTGAAACAGACTTTTACAGAGAACCAACTCACAGCAGTTCGCTTCAAAACTGTTGAAGAAAACATGCTTTCTAAAGGAGACATGTTTAATGATCAATGATGAGTCCAATGCCAAATAAAATGCTCAAAAATTATTTTTTTAGCAGGTCTTTAAAGCTCCTGGAGGACATCAAACTGGCAGAGATCAAAAGGAAAGTACTCATTAAACCCATAACAGGTACCTAATCTAAGCATTTTTGCATAGTCAGCTCAAGGTGGCTAATCCCTGTCTTACACGAGGTCAGTATTGCAGTGCAATCTGGAGCATACGTTGAGATGTGGTGCACCAAGAATTGGACCAATATACATGGGGCAACACAATGCTCTGCTAAAATAACAACAGCAAGTGCTCTGCTTCTGTTCAGAGCACACGGTACAGGATTGCTGAATTGATTCCTGTCTTGCTGGCAACTACATCATATTTTTCAGGGTAAACAAATTCCATATAAAAGTGACCTTTTGCTGATTTTTCTGACTGGAAGGCTGTTCCAGCTCCTCATTTTTCCAGTAGTTAGCAACTGTCTGCTCTCCAACATACATTTACTTCTTTCCAGTTCTTATGTCAAAATAAAAGTGCTTAAGCTAGGGAACAAAGTAGTTTTAAAAGTGTTCTAGAAGTAAAATTGAAAAATTCCAT
This sequence comes from Burhinus bistriatus, assembly GCA_013397275.1. Classification (NCBI taxonomy): domain Eukaryota; kingdom Metazoa; phylum Chordata; class Aves; order Charadriiformes; family Burhinidae; genus Burhinus; species Burhinus bistriatus. The sequence goes on along the minus strand of VYXH01010719.1, from coordinate 39,748 downwards.
TTCAAAACACTACTGTCCAAAGCCCTAAATATTTTTCAGTGAAAATGTCAATACTCTCCCCTGGGAAAAAAGAAGACGCTTATAAATTTATATAACCTATTTAGGCTAGAAAGACAAGTCTTCAAAATCAGGAAAGGTTCAACTCACACTTGTCAGCATTAATTGTCAACAGTGATTTAACTCTGTCTTAACACTTAGTAGGACTTTCATCTGACAACAAAAGTACACACGACTATGCAAGTAGACTTGGATAAAACATACGCAGACAGCTTGCAACTGCTCAAGCAGTCATAAATCTGTTTACCAAGATCACAATGCTTGACTGTGTATTAACAGAGTTTTAATAACCGAATTCTGAGGCTTTCAAGAGAAAAAGTCTAAAAACTTGTGATCTGACTGACTAGGCTTTCTAGTCTGGTTATCTTAAAAACCAATGCTTTAGTTGAAACAACCTGAAACACTGTTGAAAAAAACCTCAACAAACCTTTTAACGTTATTTTTTTTCTGGCTTTCCCTTACTGTTTCTTCTCACTAAGCACCCCCTCAAAAACTCTGGAAGTTTTATTTCAATCAGCTTCTGTTGTTGTTTGTTTTGTTGTTGTTTGTTTTTTTTTTTTCACATCTGACTAGAAATTTTTCCTTTGCTTATCACACCGATTGCCAATGCAACACATTGAGGTGTTTGTTTCACAAAGGACTACTTTGAAAAAGAAGGTGCCTTTCAGACGGGTACGAAAGGAAAACAAAGACAGCCTTTCACAAGCCTCAGATCCAGCAATGACTCCAGGTGTGACACTTGTGTAGCAGGCTTGTCAGAAATCAGTTACTCCACAGTGACAGGGTTACCAAGTTCTCAATATCTCAGGCTGAAGGCTCCTCTCCCTTGGACACAAGCTTAATCACATCAGCCAGCATCTTAACCCTCCACTGAGGGTGAGTTGTCAGAACTGAGTACAGGTATTCCAAACATCCACTGGAGCTCTCTTTGGGGAAGAAGTCCCATGCCTGACACAGCATCTCATGTTTTCCATTGAACCATAGCTTTTCAGCTTTCCTCACGGCTTTGGAACTCGGACAAGCTCCCTCATGAGGCAGCTGCTCCTTTTCTGCCTCTCCCCACCGCTGTCCCAGCAGCTCCTAGGCACAGCCTTGCAGCGAGGGGAGCCCCTGTCCCAGGAGGCACAGCTGTCCTTGCAGACAGCTGAGGTTCTCCCAGCGCTGTGTCTGAAGAAAGCTCATTTCAGCTTCTTTTAGCCGCCCCATCGCAGAACTGCAATTTCCACTTGGGAGAGGAATAAATTTTATGGGATAAAACAGTTCTCCCCAGGGAGTGGAAGTGGTCTTACGGCAACTATTTGGGTAAGATAAACAAATGCAATTAATTTCTCTCACACCTAAACTAAAACACAGTATTAAACATTTTAAGTCACCAGGCTGAACACTGCAGGTCAAAGAAAAGGCAATTCTCTTCAGCAACACCTGCTGCAGCTTTCAGAGCTTCAGGAACAGTTGAAGGAGACGTTCATGAGCATTCAACATCCCAAATGTAGCACTTGCTACCAAGCTCCTCCAACAATAAACAAATCTTGCGCCCTGAATCATTCCTTCAGTTATCAAAGCAACTACAAGCTAAGAGTAGTTAGCTTTTTTTTTTACATGAAGATCCCATATTCTTAGAGCGTACTGTATCTTTATACAAGCACATAATTTATCTTTACATACATTTTGTGTCTCATTTCTTTGTTCTGAAGTCCTTTCAGTAAAAAGTCAGCTAAAAACATTTGTTTTAAGTAAACTCAATGTCTAAGGGTTTCTACTAAGGCTGCATGGGAAATAATCTGCCTGTCTTCAAAAGTACATTTGCTTGGCTGCCACCAGGTCCAAAATCTTTTTGAATCATGGAACCCTACTCAGGGCTTTTTTCTGAAACATGAAGACTACATGTGGAGTGTGTTAGGTGGGAACAGTCCCAGCTTTCAATCACTTTCCTGTCCCATTCAGATCAGACATCTGAAAATTGTCTCTCGCATCCCAAGGGATATCATACCTGAGTTGCGGTTTAGCTATCTCGGCCAGAATATAAAAATATTTATTTGCTTATACAATGTGGAATTGTACTTACCAAAGACACTGACAGAAAAGGGAGCATCTTCAGCCTTGTGTTAACAATGAAACAGAAAAGGGTCTTAGGCTGCGTATCTTCTGTCCCATTTGACTCCTTAAACCCCTAGACTTTCTTTGCTATTCTAGGCTTGGCTTTGATTAGAAATTCCATTTTGGACCAGAGAAAAAACTTCCCATCAAGTCTGGTATGTACATTCCTAAAAAGGAGGACTGGTTTCGAGTAATTAACATTCTCTAATGGAACAGCTATTTTGTCAGAGGATTCATGATCAGCTCTAACTTCACTTCTAAGTAACTATTAAAGTAGCATGACAGTAATTACATTAGCTGTGAACATAGCATTTCCCAAAAAGAGGGCAATAAATTAGATATTGATACAGCAAAATCTGACAAGAGCTGGCAGGGCTTGAAAGCTGCTGCTTCGTGTTGCGTTTCCCAGAAGACATGGACTTGGAAGCAAGTGCTGCTCTGGTATCAGCCCCCTCTCTGTTTCTTGTACAGCCTTCAAGTGGGACAAGAGGAAGAATTATTTTCAGACAACAGAATAAACAAGTATGATTTCAGAGACCTTTTCCTCACACTCTATTTTAGGCTAAGACACCTTAGGAGAGATTTTTTTCACAGAAGAGCTATACTGCATTGCTAAAACAGTCAAGGTCAGAAGTTTACAGAGAATATGCACTACAGTTTGGTTGTTAGACTGGAGACATTTTTTTCCTTTATATTGTGTATCACGCAAGCAGTTATCTTCAAATTGAAGTCAATGCCCTACTTGAGCCAAGCATAAAAAATGTGGCAGGACTAAACATTGCGCTTATTGAGCAATTCTTTGGGCAACTGTCATACAAGCAGCTCCACAGCCTATGTTCACTCTTTCCACTGCTGAAAAAGCCCAGGCTGAACCCATGTCAGACCCTGAATGAAGAACTGTAACAATAACCACAAGAACCAAATGGTTAGGCATTTTCTTAACTCTAAATTAGCAGAATAATGAGTTTGCAAAATACTATTTTCCCATGAGAAATCTGAATACAACAGTTTCTAAAAATTAAGTTGTGTCCATTATAGGAGAAACAGATACTGCAAAATAATCTACTGCAATGCCATGTCTCTCTTCTGTTCTCACCATCTGCTAAATCAAACCAAAACTGAGAAATCCTACATCCTAACAGCATCAAAACTTTTATCATTCACTTTGTAACAAGTTGTAGGTGTATATTTAAAAGGAACTGAGAAGGGAATGACTCCCAGACCCATGTTTTTCCCCACACTAGCACTGCTTGAAGAAACTTTTTTAATAGTCATCAACCTTAACCACCTCTGCTGCACCTAGCTCTGCATTTTAAGAACTTCATTCCAAAATAAACATTTTAACTTTATCTTAAAAAAAAAAAAAAGGCAACTGATAAAAGCAAATTCAAGTCTGAAGTTTTGCCGTATCTAAAAAGTACAAAGATAAGTAGTTTTCTGAAGTCATTCCTTCATTTTTTTGTTATTAAGTGTCTTACAGGAATTCCAATTTTGGGTTATAAACAAGGATTCCTAATTGCAGATCTTCTAATCGCAGTTTCACATTTTAAAAATTGCTTTCTTAGATCTTTTGTAAAAGAAATAGACCACACACTGCACAAATGTGGCTTCAGATAAAACAACTGCATAAACATGATGAGAACATGTTTTTTCCTGCAAGACTAGACATCTACTCCTTTATGAAACAGGCTTGTCTTCTTTAAAAACAGAGATATGAAAATCTGAGAGAAAAGTGAATGGACTGGGTGACTAAAAAGGATCATATGCACCTTTTATCCCCACTTTGCCTTTATGAAACTGAGCATTTTCTGGATGGATACTGCAGCTTTCAGAAAGAAATTAGAGAGGGTCAAGCTATAAATCACTCAACTGAGAAGGCAGTTATAATATCACTTCATAGAAAAAGGCAAACCAAGCTCAGCAGCTTGGAAGTTTTAATATTCAGGATTACTTAACAGTAGCAAATGAAAATTACTTAATACATTTACATGTCCTTAAAAATATCATGCTAGTTATGTTACAAATTAAGCTGAAGAGTTATGGGCTCTTGTTACGCTGGTGGTTAGGGAGCAGTCAAAAGATCATTTATTACCAGCATTTTACTCATATAGTGTAAAAGGGTGAAGACAGGAAGGAGGGAGATGAGGAATACCCTAGGTCAAATACTGTTACATGCCTTACAGTTTTACTAAAAGATCTTTTATTTTGCTTTATAACTAGTAGGATTATTTTGGTCTCTTGCTAGTGGTGACCTCATGTTTTGCATCAAACTTTATTTGGTAAACAACCACAAAAAATTGGTATCATAATAACTGGATTTAAATGCCAAAGGTGAGAAAACTAACAAATTAAGGTCTGTTCCAAAGTACGAGTTTGCAAGAGAGGCTTTATGACCTAAAGTAATGAATTTATTTGAATCTTTGAAGCTAAGAGCACAGCAGGGTTCAGGATCAAGCTGATTTCATCATACTTTTTAAAGCTTTCTTTCTACCAAATTTCATAAACATTAAGAAGTCCTGCAATGTGTATTAATTTATTTTGAAAACTGAAAAATTGGAAGATAAACCATGCTACTAATTCACAGAATTATGTTAGAACATAATCAGAAACTAAACTGAGGCACTGTTCAAAATTACTTAAATACTTTATGGTGCAAGAGAACAATTTTCATATCGAGGACAGTTTTTAGTTCATGTATGTTTAATTCCAAAGAAAAGACACAAAAAATATTTTCCCATGGCTCTAGCACTTACTCATTTGATCTATAGATAACATGCACCTCCTGCGTAAGTGTTACCTACACACAGACATTAAGGTCTGTGTTAGACAAGCATCTTTGTCAATATGGACTTTTCAACTATTCAAAATTCCTTTAAATGTAAAGATACTAGCAACCCTGGAACTTTGCCAGGTCAAGCATCTGCAACTACTGAACACAGCCTACTTTCAATACCAAGCCCTTAAGCTGTTTCCTGAAACAGGATGCATTTGTCTACATAGTGATTGTATATTTATTTTACTACAAAAATGCTTCCCCCCCCCCAAAAAAAAAAAAATCCCACCCTTCCATACTTCAGGCAACTAGATGTGCATTTCTTTCAGAGACTTAATGCCATGACGGCAATAGCAAAATTGTAAAGTCAGTGCAGAATTTTAATTCTAAATGTATACAATTCAAATAATCACTGTGAACATATTTTCTTACCAGATCTTTGCTGTTATACCTTAAAAAAAAAACCAAATAAGCAGCAAAATGGCTGCTTCTTTTCCTGGTGATATGCCACCACAATCACAAAACTTAGAGTTGCAGAAATGCCATTGTAATCTTCTACAGTACATAGCAAAATCTATTCATAATTTCTTGTTTAAAATGGAATAACTGGAATCAATTTGGTCTAATAAAACTGCAAACCATTCCACAGCCGAGGAACAGTTTGTCTCTCAGTTTGCTAAGAATTAAACTAAGAATTACCTTGTGTATTACAATTTCAAACCTAAGTTTCATTTGTGTACAATTTTAACAAAATGGCATTACTTAGAAGGGAAATACTAATATACCAGCTTATCTTCAAGAAATTAACAACTTTTAGACATTATGAGCCTGTTAAAAGCTATAATTTGCTGCATATAAGTAATACTTTTTGAAGGTCAGATTTTTCTACCTGTTTCATATAACCTGTACATTTAACTGTATATAGCAGGGATCAGAGTGCTTTCTAGCTGGCAAAGTACATAATCAGTTTAGGCATCATTATAAAAGAAAAAAAAAGAAATTTTAATCTAACCAATCCTAACTGCCGAAGGAAGCCTACCCGAGCATTCTACAACTTGTGGCACTCAACACCATCGAAGACAAAAACCCGTAAAGCTCAAATAGCTTATCTGTGCAAGCTGACTCTCAACAACCATCTTAATGGGCTTGTCTTCAGTGACAGAAGAATTGAAGTGTTAGTAAAGTACAGCTCTAATGTAAGTTCTGATCATGCAGTCCTTCGACTGTGTGGATGATGGGAAAAGGGGAGCTGGCTTTTAACACAAAAGTACTTCTCTATCAAGGAACTCAGGCTGATGTTTCAGCTAGCGATAGATAACATCAAATTCACAGAGCTGGCACACATCAACATATGGGAGTACCATTAAAAATGTTTTTTCAAAAATTAGTCTACCCAGACCAAAAGTTTTGGTGTTTATATTTTTAATCTTCCATTGTTATATACCTTTCTGTATTTCAGTAGTCTTCCAGTTTTCTCAAATGAAATTTATTTTTGGCAAATCTCTCCTGTTCCCCCCCTCCCACCACATTTAAAAAAGGAATGATTATTTACACGCACAACCTACACCATCAAACATTGGTTTAAATTGAACAATCCCCTTGCAGATATGTCAGAATCTGAAATCTTAGGGTGAGAAAGCAGAAACTGCTTTATTGTCTAGTGAAGAAACAAAACTTTATTGTGCCTCTCAATACTTTGAGCAGATCACATAACTGGAAAAGTAATTTTGATTTTTACAGCTGTCATTATCTGAAGCTGAAGTTCAATTTATAAATTTGTAATCCCTCCTTCTGTATCACAGTTTATGTATGTTTTTAAAGAGGTACACAAATAGACAAATACCAGATTATGAACTGATTTAGACTATTTGTTGTCAAAAGATTCCTCATGGAAACTAGAGTCTTGCTTTTGTAAGCCTTTTCATATACCTTCTTTGAACTGGGTGCTAAATAATCCTAATGCCAATTTATCAGAACACAGTCAATGACAAGATACATCATACCTTGTTAGCCTTCAGGACAATCTCCCAAGATAACAGCATTCAGCAAGATAACTGAAATGGGTGCACTGAGCTTCACAACTTATCTTGCATCTACTATAATATTAGGGAGGAAATGGTTAATTCAAGCGGTCTGATTTCTGAAAGATTGCTTCAAGTGTTTCACAGAAATATTTAAGTGGCTAAACTCTTAACACCAAAAAAAGCCCTAACCAATGATGTTGATCCCACTGCTTTGCCACATCTTAGGAAGAACGGTGCGCTCCTAAGAAGATCAAGCACAGTTTTGATACGTCTTGGATGAGAAGTTCACATTTGTTTTGCAATACGGTTTTCAAGCATTTAAACAGAATTTGACAGTTTAACATAGTTTTGTCAGTCTTAGTTTATTATATCTTCATACACATTCCAAAACACTAAGCTACCAGTCTGCCTTAACATGCAGAATAAGCAGCTTTGGGAAGTCAAACTAGTTTCTTGTACTGCTGAAAATCCAGGGTGACTTGCAGAAAGAGTCAGCTCCAATGAACACTATACCAATAATCATTACCACAGAACAGATACCCATTAGTGTGCTGAGCAGAGCTATATACTGTGAGAAATACTATCAAAAACTTAAATTACATGTCATGGCACATCTGCACACAGTATTTAGGAAGGGAGGGCCTTTAATGTCATTTCAACATGACTTGGAAAAGAAACTGTGGAATGCAGTCACTGTTATCATTCCTCTTCAGAGCTAGATTCATCTTCCTGGTCAGAGAGCTCAGCAACAGGAAAGCGCAGGATGGCTGCCACCCCTGTCAGCTGGCCAAGCTGCTCTCCAGACACGTGAAGGCTGGAGAAAATGCGTACTGTGCCCATATTCTCCCGTACGCTATCTACCAATTTAACATATCGGGCACGTGTAGCCACATCCTGGTGCCTAAAAAGCTCATCGCTGATCAGCAAGGTATCAATGGCCATGGCTTCATTGGCCTTCTCCACATGTTTTAGGCCATAAAAAGCCCGGTCAGGCTCATGCTGCAGCATTTTATAGAAGTCATCTAAGGCTTTGACCTCACCAGCTGCCTTAGTGTCAGAGAGACGGCTAGTTACAGCTGGGTCGCAGAGGGCTTCCTTCAATGCGTATTTATGTCCCGAGGAAGAGTGGACCTAGAGTAAAAAAAAAGTAAAAAATTTGTTTTTTTAAAATAAAAAGGACCATTTTCTTAATTAGGCAATCACAAACAGCTTCCACTATACATAATATTTATCTTCTTAAGTACTCAAGGAAGTTATCGCTTTCTTGAAATCTACATGATTCTTTTCTTAAAGGACCTCTCCTGCAACCCAAAGCCTAGACCAAATCCCTTACACTGTATTTTAAGGAAAGCTGTTTCTCTTATTCAAAGACTGGGTTAAATATGCAAACTGTTGCAAACAGTCCCCAAGGTAGGGCCACTTGAAACTACTATGGAACTAAGACTCAAGCCTCTTCTTTTTAAAGCATTCAAGAAGAGGAAAACCTCTTAAGACTGCAGACATATAGTGCAAAAACATCAAGTCTTGCACAACTGCATAGCTACTATGCTTAAAGGGTGTGAAGTACATTAAAACTTTTCACGCTTACTATTACCACTTTGCTACAAATGCAACAGGAGGCTTCTTGGCACAGTTTGTCTCCTACAAGCCACCATCATTAAGTATTGGGACACGTTTTACCGTCCCCTCCCCCCCCCCTCCCCCCGCCCTTTTGCAAACATAGATTACAGGCCTGTTCCAATTAAAAAAAATTATACAAGTATCCTTATAAAAAGAAAATACGTATTTTAGGCTCCGAGTGTGTCTCCTTCAGTGCAA
>VYXH01010719.1:1227-22690 GCA_013397275.1 Burhinus bistriatus | reverse complement strand
TGGGCTCCTGCGAGCCCGGGGCCGGGAGCCCGGGCCGAGGGCAGGGGTGGCGGGAGCGGTCCTGCCGCCGGCGCGCCCGGCGGTGCTGCGCTGCGACTGGAGCTCAGCGCTCTGCGCCGCCCGTCCGCCTTGCAGCCGAGTTAGGCATTTCCTGTTTGTTATTCAGTCTTTACGTTGTTTCTTCGCATCAAGAAGAATTTAGCTTCCTCCCCCCGCACACAGCTTTCCTCCCACCCACCCCCCAAAGACCTCTAAGCTTTGGAAACCTCCACGTAGAACTAGCCCGGCGCTAGGATGTACAAATAAAGCCCAATCTTCCCCCCCAAGCCTCCGGCTGCAGCCCTCGAAGTGCACAGCAGACCTTAAAGGGACATCTGCCTACTCGTAATTGATTAATAAGTGTCTCCCGTCAGCCAGCCCCCCTTCCAGTATGGTAGGAGAGAGTTGGGCGTGCTGCACAGCACCTCTCTCGCCCTCCTCAGCAGGAGAAATACATCGTTGAGGTAGGGGGTGTGATTGGCTGGTCAAGTTTAATTTCTCTTACATCACCCCTTAAAAACGCACTCTGGCCGGTCATTTGCTGCAGGAGGAAGCCAGCCACCCCCTCCCCATTCTCAGCGGCTCTAGGGATGCAGTAACTCTTCAGACAGTGGACTATTTTCTCGAGTCTTTGTGCCTCGTTGTGCTTTGCTGTGTAGAGGAAATACCAGACAACTGCCTTTGCCCTCGTCTACTGAACGTTTGCATGGCATCTGTTCCCCCTCTTTCCCTGCCCCTTGAATGACTTCGTTAATAAATAACTGAATAAATCACAAAGGTAATAATCAACCAGATTCAGGCCTGTGGGCAGGGACTTTCAGGGTTCATTAAACACTCAGTAAAAGAGCAGCTTGCAGGACTTCTGTTTACCAGAGTGATGCTCAGATGGAGTGACCTCCCTTCAGCAGTGTATGAGTTCTTGCACTGGACCTGGTGAAAAATCATTTTGTTGTTCATAAAACAAGAGAACCAGTGGTCCTTCAAGCAAGAAAAAGAGAAATCAAAATACTCTATAAGGATTTGGAGATCTTGGTGCTACTAGAAAAAATCCTCCATTTTTTCTTTGAATTGGAGCAAAGAATTTGGTGAATAAGTGAAAGTTAGTGGAATTTTTGTAAGTTCCTCTGAGGCTAATAAACTACAGCTGTTAATCATCACTATAATAGTTAAATACATCTTCCAACTTCTGTCTTAATTTTATGAGAACACTTTGGGTGCACCTTTACTTGTAGATCTGTGAAAGTTTTAGAAAACTGCACAATTTCAAAGCTGGGTTTAAGAGCAAAGGTCCTCATTCAGTAATAATTTATGCATATGCTTGCCTCTACACATTATAAAATATATTTAATTACCACAGTGGAACTGCTCGAAGTTGATGAAATTAAGCACATGTGTAACTTTTACTGAATGAGGATCTGAGCTCTGTTGGTACCAATTTAAAAGACTAGACACATTTTTCCAGTTAAAGGTTTTATGCATAAAATTAAAGGAAACTAAAATGGCATTCAAACTAAAGGAAGACTGAGATTTTGGAAAAAGACGTAGTTTCATTTTTTGCAAGTGAGTTCTGTTACTACTGCTGGTTTTACTCCTGTTTCAAAAGTGACAATAACTTGCTGTGGTTTCTTTATTTATTTAAACAAGTATTTGTATTCCCTTTCTGTCTCTATACTTCAACTAAATGCACATGGAGGAGTTGAGCTTGCTTTCAAATCATAGTGAAGGATTTCTTTCTGTGATACAATTAACTACACCAGAGGAAGAAGCAGGGAAACTAAGGACTTTCACGTGGATTAAAATAATCAGTTCAAACCTGTTTGAAGTATATGTGACATTTGGTACATATATGGGGAATGTACGTCATGTTGGAGAATAATGCTTCTTGACAATAAAAAGAAACGTTCCTGATGTAGGATTATTTCTAATTTCTTCCAAATTATTCTAGTTATTATTATTTATTAATTTCTTTTTGTCATGGTGTCCTATGCATCTTGCATCAGGCAATGTCAAAAGGAAGACCTTAGAAAAGATGAACCGCTGGAGTGAGCTAGCACTTCTTATTATTTTGCACACATTCAAAAAAGTAAAATAGACTACAGACTTACAGACCATTTTTTTATTTTGGAATGCAAAACTAATTCAGAAAAGAGCAAACTCCTATTGCTTGTAGAATAGCTACTTTGTTTTTTCACAGTCTTTGTTGCTGTGGGTGCATTCATTCAGGCAACTGTGTATTGCTAAAAGCTGTTCTTGGAGTTCGAAGTTTTATACATTAGTAGTAAGGAACATGTATATTAAGGAGGAATCCCTACATGAGGTGCACTCAGGTCCAGAAGTAGTTAGGATATTAGGTAATTTCATTATCTGCATAACAAATATTAGTTTCAGTGAATAATAATAGTATAGAAAGTATAGAAAACCTATAATAATGGATGAAACAAAAAGGTCAAATTAGTTTAAAGAATGTAATAGTTTTTGCATATTCATTTATGCCTTTCTAAAGTGTCACTGCTGAGGGAGGATTTTTTTCTACTGCTATAAATTAAACATGATTTGTCATTTTGAACTCTGCCTCCCAATTAAATTTCAGCAAAGCATTTTAGAATATGCATTATAGAATAAGTACACTAGTAGTTCCATGGAATCTGATAGAAGTATTTGTGATTAAAGATCAATTTAAAGACTTCGAAAGATTAGTCTTTGAAAAGACAGCAAAAAAAAAAATATCAGGAAGCCCCAATTCTTCTTCCTTCAAGAGTGTGTAATTCCTGCAAAAAACAGTGGAAATGTGTTCTGTCCCAAAGGTGAGGGGTGAAGGAACAGGAACCAAAGTTTTTCAAATAGTTTCAAAAGCAGGCAGTCTTCTAAATAGTGTGACTATAATGTACGTAAAATTCATTTTCCATGGAAATTGTTCTTCCATTCTTATAGAGGATATGAGCAATTTTAATTTATTTTGATTGTTACGTAAAAAGGATCTCAAACTTGTCGCACAAGAGAGCAATGAGTAAACCAAGACTTTGACTTCAAATATCTAGAAGCATGCTTAACTTACTTCCATTAAAGGAATAGTATGACAACATTAGTAATTTTAAGAGAGATGTAACATGTTTCTGCAATGTTCACTGTTGTTATTACACTGTATTATACACTGCATGGAAAATACTACAGAGCTTATTCATATAGCTTCTAGGTGAAGATTTGTCATTGAATGCTCTTGTTATCATCTTTGATGGTTTACATTGTACTGTAGATTAGTGATAATTTACATTTACATTTTTTTCTTACACTTGCTTATTCACAGTCTCCAAGATGTCTTTCACCTTGATTACTCTGTTGTTCATTTTCATAGTCTCCATTTTTTCCTGTGTGATGCTAGGACCATGCTAGAATTCACTTGGCAGAACTTGTGGGGCTGTAGTTTTATTTTTATTATGTCTGAGATACTCAAGGGCTCCTTCTTCAAGTACTAGAACTAAGACCTTGCAGGATTTGATGTGGTTCCAGCAATACTCTATGCATAAATCTTTTCATGTTTTACAGCTCAGCTTTTAGCTGATACTTGATATTCTTGGAGAATGCCCATGTTTCTGATCCATGTATATTAACTAGTGGTACAAATGTGCCAAAAATCCTTTTTGCTATACAAGAGGATCTTCATAACAATTTTGTTTTGCAGCTTGTGTTAGTTTAATTAATGTCGGTAGGAAATGTTATGGAAAATGCCCTTTGTCTTGTGTGTTCTGTTTTGTTCTCTACAATATCTTTTATGTCTTCTTTGTTGGTCTTTTTTGGATTATATACCAACTGGCACAGAGTAGTTGTGAACAAAATTGATATACAGTCTGTATTCCTACTGAAATAAAATAGTCAGATTTTCCTCCTTAACAGATGTAAAGTATCTCACATCCTCAGCCATGCTGCTTTTCTTTCTGCATTTTGTCTGGATTCATTTTTTTCAATATTCATCCTAAATTTATGGAGATCAAAATTAGCTGTATCACAAAAATACAGGAAGACCAGGAAGAGACGAGCTTGTATGGCATCATTTACTGTTACAAATCTTCCATTAATTTCTTTATTTTATGATGTTGCTTTTTACTCATGTAGAAGGATTTTTATATTAGAATAGAATTTAAGATTCTTGCAGATGATGCCTCTAGTCTTTTCATCTTTTCTTTTGCTATTTCCATTTCCTTTGAGTCAGCTTCTTACAATTTAGATTCTGGTTCACTGTTTTCCTGCAACATGGAGATTTTCTGCTTGCTTATTTACTTATCTATTTATCTATTTACTATGTCAACAACATATCTTTGAGTTCTGTATTATATTACCATACTTTAACATGAATCTATATTTCTTCAAAGTATATGCTACAAATAAGGCGAGAAAAACACAAGATGGTTTGTCTATTCAACTTGAATGAGGTACTGATCTCTCTGGCCCGGGTATTTCAGCCCTTTTTGTGCTGAAGCACTTTTTCTGCAGCACTGAAGTCATTGGAGCTATGGTATTGAGTCTGAGGGGAATGGAACTGGTAACTTCAAGTCTGGGGAGACAAAAGAAATTCATATTTTATTGTACAAAATCAAGGAGCTGCACTAGAGATTACAACATTTTTATAAGGTTTTTGACTAAAGGTACATATAACATTCCAGCTAGTGTTGGTCCGTCAGTGCATTAGCTCTGCTGCATTATACAAATGAAGTTATTTGAAATGAGGCCAGAATTTAGGGGCAGACAATTAATTGATTCTTATTATTAGCTTGGGCTTTCTGCACTCCACCCACACTTTTTTTTTAATTACAGCTTCTTAACAAGTAAGTGTCTTTTTTTTAACATGTTGCTCATGGTATGTTGCATAACTGATGTTATTTATTGTTCAGATTCAATTATGAAACTGTGTAAAAGAATAGCTTACTGAGAGCGTGTTGTGAAGGGAGGCTAATAGAAACAATAATTTCTCAGAATAATTACATAGTCTGCAGAGTTTTACATTGTATGGCATTGCACTGCATTCATTGCCTTCACAGCTGGTCTGCATAATATAATTACTTATTGCTGTTTGGTTACAGAAAAAAGGTAGCTGTGACTGCAATAACCATGGTGAAAACTCTCAGTTTGTTCTATTTTTTTTTTTTTTCTATTCTACATAGATAAGAACATTAACTCTCCCCTTTTTCCTTGATGCAGGCATATATTTCTCTTCCATTTCTATGATTTTGCTCAGTTAGTGCAAAAGCAACATATAAGTCTAGATCACTGCCCAGGCTTTCCTCTAATCTTCATGATGAGGAACAAAATCTTGCTTTTTGCAGGAACGTGAGCCTGGTCATGATGCCAGTATATATTTTATGGCATATATTAAAAAAACCCCGAAAACCAAAATGACAAAACAATCAAAACCCAAACCAAACAGAACGGTGCACACACACAAGAAAAATATCCCTGTAGCACAGAAACTTCAGCTTTTGCAATGATTACCTTTTTAACTAAGTGATTTTAAGACAAATTACAAATTTGCAACAATCCTTCTATAATGAGCAACACATTGCTACTTTTTTAGTGGATGTTGCAAACTAGACTCCTGCCTGGATTCCAGATTCTGTAGATTGCTATAACTCTTTTGTTTCAGAGGTGCTACAGTAATTTTTTCCCACTGAGACCTGTGATCTAAATCCCACTGCTCCAGCTGCCTGCCCATGTGAACAATTTGTTTTTGTGGTCTGAAATACTTTGTTGGTTTTATCTTAGTGGTTATGTTACTCTGATAAGAAGACAGTTCTGGGCTTCATATAGAAGCCCATACTGGGTTTTATTATCCTATATTGGGCTTTCCAAAAGAAAGATGATTATCAAACACATGGGTAAATCTGAAATCCAACCTCGTTTTCAAGTGTAGGTATTTTAGTGCAAGACACAGACAGTTAGGCATCTCTAGCTACCTCCAGGCTGGAGTGAGGAACCTTCTGAACATGAGTTATATAGAAACAGTGGATTGCTGACAGAGAAGGTAATGTGTGTCATTTTGTTAGCAAACTAATAAAGCACTCAGCTTCAAAGTCACAGTTATAAATGCTGTTCTTTTTCACATTGAAAGACTTTTAAAAAAGCATCTCCAGTCTCCCAGAGTCACGTCAAAAACAGCAGGCTTTTACCTAACTGGCTGTAGCATTCCGTTGAAACTAGTACTGTGTACCGGAGAACTAGGTTTCTTCAGGCCACAAACGGGTAGCAGAACAGTAACTCTGGAAGCTACTGCACTGAGCCTTTTTTTTTTACCCATGCAGGCTGAGTGACGTAGCTCTTTATGTCACGAGATGTGCTCTCCAACTGACCAATATGGTAATATGTCTGTCACATGTCGCACATGTATTTGCCCTGTCAGATGAGTACAGTGCTGATATTCCATGACATTGTGCTTTTGCATATCATGCCTTTTAGATATGATAGGCATGCATGTGATCATGTGATGAAAGAGGTGCTGCCGGGCCTTCATGAAAAGAGAGTGACAAAAGACAAGACTACCAGGACAACCAATTTAGTATGCTGCCTAACCGGTCACCATATCCAAACAGCCTTCAGGTAGCCAGGAGGAGGGCCTTAAGTGTGACTGGGTTGTTCTGGTGGTCTGGATACACTCAGTCACATAGGAATGTCCTGAGCATCATATAGAATGCATATGGTCCTAGGAGAAGGAACCAGAGATCAGGGCGTTCTTATCACCACAACAACGTAACCATCTTGTCAGAGGACTCAAAAGTTGGGATGTTTTCCTTGGAGTGTAAGATGTTGAATCTGTCCAGACTGGGAAGGGAAGCGAATCCAATGAATGCTGTAAACATTAAGCTATTACAGAAAAGGCAATGTGCAGGTTTTGGCTGGGACAGTGTTAATTTTCTTCACAGTAGCTGCTATGGGGCTACGTTTTGGATTTGTGCTGAAACAGTGTTGGTAATAGAGGGATATTTTCAGTATTGCTGAGCAGTGCTTACACAGAATGAAGACCTTTTCAGCTTCTCACACCGCCCTGCCAGTGAGTAGGCTGGGGCTGCAGAAGAAGTTGAGAGGGGGACACAGTTGGGGCAGCTGACCCCAACTGACCAGGGGGCTATTCCATACCTTATGATGTCATACTCAGCATGTAAATCTGGGGGAAGAAGAAGGAAGGGGAGGACTTTCAGAGTGATAGCGTTTGTCTTCCCAAGCAACCATTACGTGTGATGGAGGCTTGTTTTCCTCGAGATGGCTGAACACCTGCCTGCCAATGGGAAGTACTGAATGAATTCCTTGTTTTGCTTTGCTTGTGTGCATGGCTTTTGCTCTACTTACTAAGCTGCTTTTATCTCAACCCATGATCTTTCTCACTTTTACCCTTCTGATTCTCTCCCCCATCCCACCGGGGGGTCAAGTGAATGAGTGGCTGTGTGGTGCTTAGTTGCCAGCTGGGGTTAAACCATGACAGGTGGACACAGTATCTTCTTCCATGCATGCCTTAAAAGAAGTCATGGCAGCTGCATTTTGTGAGGAGATTAATCCTATCAGTTTGTGCTAAACATACTCTTAGTGCATCTACAGGATCTGGCTCTTTAGGAAAATTGAGGGGAAGAATGTCTGGTCTGGAGGTCTGATCCAGACACCAAACTGCTTTGGAATCACAGTTCTAGCCATGCAAAACCAAAATGCTAGATTTCTGGAGAACCTTATGAACTCAAACAGGTTAGCGCGCAAACAGAGTAGTTATCTCCAAGTTCAGAGAAGAGGTGAAAGAAGAATTTTTAAATCACAATTTTGGATTTAAGTACCCAGTTTAATTTAGGAATTGCTTTACTAGTATCAGTGGATCTAGATCGTGGGGCAAGCATAGCTTTGCGTTTAATTTAAAGAGAGATTTTGTATAGTGTTTTAATCAAATGGTGGCAATATTTGCTGATAAGAAAATTAAGCAGCTGTGTTCCATTTTTGTAAAATGATCCTTGGGTTTAATAAATATAACTTTAGCACTTCCTAGAAATTGTTTAAAGTATGTAGTCATAATGAAAGAGGAAGTTCTGCTCTGACAATAAGAGTTTGTGATTAGTAGCTTTTTCTTAGACTGAAAACTCATCTACTGCAAACACAGCAAAGTTGCTCATGCTGTATTATTCTCCTCGCTAGCTTATCAGCAACAGAGCTAGAAATTAATAGAAGTTATACTATACTGTGTCATTGTTATGCCATTTGTGTGGTGGCTAAATATTTTCTGTTTGTTGTAAAAGTATAATCTGAAAAAAGAAAGATGCAGATGTTTCCTCCAGCTCACAGGAAATTGTAACAGGTTTTGGAGACCAGAACTAGCTCAAAATTCAAGGGGCAAGGAGAAAGTTATCGCTTAGGTGGAAATTTTCAGAACTGATGGTTATCACTGTCATAAACAGGAATCCCAAGGACAGATGTGCAGGGTTCTACTACAGGGTAGTGTTGACTCAGATGACGCAGCATTAATAGAGGCAGCTTCAGAGTGACCTGGGTTTTGTACACAGGTGGAAGTGAAAAAGAATCTTATTTCATGCAGATTTGTAAGGTCTAAGGAAACAATTTTTCTTCATCCTCAAGGTACTCTCCAGTGTAACAAGCATGAAAAAATCAACCTGTTTCTCCAGACTATGTAATATGCTTTCTCTTAGAAGAAATTGTGTCAGCTTCATCAAACATGGTTTACTAGAGTGTAGCAGAGTCCAAGCATCAAGTGACCACAATGGGGTTGTTAAAATAACCAATGTATCTGCCAGAGGCAGAGTTAATTTTATTAATAATAGTGTGCTTACTGGTGAGTCAGTGGATATGAGTGTTATGCCTGGATTAATTTGTGTTTCCTGTCTATGGAAATCTTGTTTCTCCAATAGGGCTGGGCTCTGAGCCAAGACCTTGGTTCAGGTCAGCACCCTTTGCAGGGGCTTTAAAGCTAGCTCAGCAATCCAAATAACTCCCTGTGGAGCAATTCAGGAGAACATTTGCCCCCAAACTCTGCAGCCAAACTAGCCTTTTTGACCTTGTCCAGAACCCATAGGTTGCAGCTTCTTGATTAACTCAGTCTGGCACCATTATTGGATACCTGTGCACCTAACATGCATTTATCTGCCTGGGATCTTCAACTCTTTTAGAAGCCTTCTAGGCTCTAATGTAACGTCTTGTGTCACCAGGACATAGTTTAGTTTTGACTGCTAGAAGAACAGCATTTGTTTGCTTTCATTAGTGTTGAGTTCTGTTATTAAAGTAACATGAATGTGTTATATCCTTGACCATGTTTGTTCTCATTCCCTTTTTCTCTCCTGTTTAGAGTCTCATGGCCTTTTCTGAAAGTATGCTACTCAGCCAGGGTGGAATACATATCTCACAGATGTCAAAACTTTATGTCTTCTAGGAATCTATTGCCTCAGTTCCCAGCTAGGTCATTATGGCTGCTGTAAAGCTGGTAGAAAAAGCTAGAAGAAAAATATTTTTGGTAGACATTTGCTGATATTTTGAAGTATTCTGCAGATGAGATATTTTTTCCAGGAATGGTCCAAAGTTGATATCTCACCAGCTTGTCCACCTGACATTTGCAGCCCACTTTGTAAACTGATTTGGGGCCAGCCATCACAAAGCTCCAGGAGCTGTATTTTGTAGATTCACAGCACCTTATCAGATGTGGTTCCTAGGCTGCTGGATTATTGGTCTGACAAGGAGCTAAAAACATTAATCCCAGGTTCCAGGTTTATAATTTCTTGAATGACATGGATACTGGTGTATATAGATTCAAGTAGGCTGCTAGATGGACTGTACCAATTTGGAAAGTGAGGCCTGTGGCGGTATGGAGATATGGGCTGGTCTGCCTGAAGTGTTTCACTTGCTTCATGGAGGAGGATAAGAACTAGGTGGTGAATTTGAACAAATACTAATTATACAGCATAAAAGTCACTTTTTCACATACAGCTGGGTAGATTACACTGTCTATACTGTAGCCATTCCTATAACTCATTGTCTTGGTTTGAGCAACACAGGATTAATTGCTCTTTCAGTAATTTTACTTTTCAGTAAGGTCTCTTCCAGTGCTTGGAAAAACTGCACTTTTGGAAGACTCTAGTGTCTGAGTTTGTGAAAGTATTTACTTTATAGCCAGCTATGGTATGTGGGTTTCAAGGTCTCAGTGTTTTCGAGCTAGCTAGGTGCGGGGATGAGGAGGAGCGAGACCCGGGCACTTGACCCAAGCTGGCCAACAGGATTAATTTCAGACCAAGAAAATCTCATTCAGTACAAATTAGAAAGTTTGCTGATGAGTTCTCTCTATTCTGCGATGGCTGCAATCTGAGAACTTCTTGCCCCTGTGCTGGACCCTTGAGGCTGTCCCTTCCTCCCCATGCCATCGCGCTCTCAGTGTCTGACATTTGCTGTCCCCTGCTGGGAGTGCACAGCTTCCTACTGATACAATTGGCTGAGTATAATCCTTGTATATTTTATATTGGTATTGGGATCAATATTGCTTCTTCAGTATTATTATTGTTAGTTACTTAGTCTTATTCTATTAAATCTGTTTATATTCTAGCCCTTGGGTTTCCTTGTTTTTCCCGATTCCCCTTTGGGTGGGAAGGGGTTATCAGGTGATAGAGTGATTGTCTAAATGACAGTAAATTGTAGTGGGTTCTTCAAACCGTAACACTCATGTAGACACACTTGGAATTATTTCATAGCTTGTTCTATAGTTACATTTAAACTAGCTATATTTGTGTGTTTGAGCTGTGTAGCCAGCTAGTACTTAGAGCAGCGTGGACACCCTCCTAAGTAGCAAGGTAAAGAAAGACGTGCAGAAAGAGGGGAATTTAGACCACAGTGATCACCACACTGCTGTGCCTTGTAGGCACAATATCTAAGATAAGAGCCATCTTAGTTGCGGCTCTTGCAACAAGATTCATAGTAGTGATTACGATGCTCAATTAGCATGGTGTTTCACATGGGAAATAGCAAAGCTGTGGAGAAGAAAACCTTGAAAAGTCACAGGGTTTCTAGTTGTCAAAACAAAGTCACTCAAACTAAAAGAGAAAGAAACTTTGAGACCAAGTTTTTTTAGTGTTAATAGTCTTATGTACAACAGCAAAGGAATTTATGCAGCTAGGTACATAATAGCATTGTAGGTACATAGTAAGATTTTCTAAAAAGACTGAGCTTTCCAGTTAGTGAAACCCAGTTGGCTATTTGAAATTTTGCATGTGGTATCAGTATGTACTTTTTGTGAACAATAAAGCTATGAATAAATGTCAAGAAAATTCTGAACTTGATGATTTTTTTTTAGTTACTGCCTTTTCCAAAATTTGTCTGACTACAGAGCTTGACTGGCAAATTAATTGGCAAGGGATTGTTTTATGAATCAGATTGATAGTAAATTCATGCATGTAGTAGAATTCAAATTAGAGTAAGTAGTATAATGATTTAAGATCTATAATGATACAGGCACTGTAATGATAACATTATAAAATAAAACTGCCTTCTTATAATTTAACCCTTCTTGATACATTATATTAGAGGAATTGTTTACATTTTTTTAGTACTATATAGACTTCAGAGACTATTTTGGTGGGGAAAAAAAGCTTTTGAATTCCGATAAATGGTCAGTTTTGTACTTTCTTTAAGCATTCAAAATCTAATACATAATATAATTTTAAAATAATCCAACTTATTAAATCAGTTTGATTTGATATTTTGCATACTATATTCTCTGTAGTGCTGAGGTGCTGTTATTTTACATTACAAAAGTAATTTACTGCACGTATTTCAAGACATATTTTATTGACATTCTCCAAATCTCTAGGCCTGAAAAATACATAAGAAAACCTGTCACAGTGAAGGAATTGTATTTCTCGTGCGATGGTCAAAAATTTATTTCGGAGTGAACAGACTTTAAGGCCAAGGGCATTATTGTCATTGTTTAGTCTGACCTACTGTAGAGCACAGAGTTCTGATTTAATATTCTCTTTAGGTCAGATAAAAGTATGAAATACATTTATATAATATTAGACAAAATCAATTCCACTAGTTTAATAGAAAAATTTTAATTATTTTATCTTAAATCTATCCAACCCATTAATTGTTGCCTTTTCCAACAGAGCTGAGAATTTTCAGGTGGGGCTTCAACTGAAGCCAGTAGGGTTGAAGGAGAAGTTAGAGAACCTAAAAAGGAACAAAATTGGAACTGATATCCATTTATATCTATTTCTTAAAATACTTGCTCTGAACATTGCCAATGACTTTTGTCTAAGCAGGCAGTGGGTAAGAGTGACTTAGGTCTATTTTTCAACTTTTTCATGGACTTCAGAAGGCAAGCATCAGCCAGTTTATGACTGCAAATATATGCTTAAAAATATAACAAGGTGTGGTATGTTGTAGTTGAAATGCAGCTTTTTACATGAAAATATTACAACCAATCCATAAGCTAGCTCAACATGTTTCATGCTATTAACAATTTGAGTTCTCTCATGACTGTATTTTGACTGATTTTAGGAGGCATGATGCAAAATCAGAATTTACAGATATAGTGGATAGACACGATATTTTGGAGTACAAGCATATAAGTTGATTGGATTGGAGTAGGTCTTGGGGATTTCAAGAGGGAAATTGAGAAGGACATAAAGAATAAGTTTTGGAATGTCTTCAAAATAGAAGGAATATTGTGAAGAAAAGGACAAAGCAGTGTAATCTTACATAGCAGGAGGCAAAGAGTAAGCTATAATTAGTAACATCATTAGTCCTATGTTTATTGTGAACTCAACCTAGTTTCCTGTTAATAAACTCTTTTCTATCCACTGCCCAGTATAAAAAAAAAACAACCCACAACCAACCACAACTGTAAACATTAACTTAACCTGTGCTATTGTTTATCAGAGTTCCACATGTAAAAGAATCCTATTAAAGCAGCTGAGGAAATAGATGAGCAGACATGCATGTAACAGTGAATAATTCTGACGTTTTCTCCTGTCATGGCCTCACAAAATGAGTTCCTAAAAAATTGAGTCTGAACATTTGCATAGTCATAGCATCCAACAGAAAGGATCCTTCTTAGTCCCTGTGAACTAGACTTCTATTTATTTTTAATTTTATTGGTTTGTTTGTATGATAAAGTTTACTTAGGAATGACAATTAAAATGATGTTGCAATAGGAGATCTGTGACCATTTTACCTGAAGAAGGGAAATACAGCTATAAAAAAGTATACACACAAAGCACTTATTAGTACTGGCTGTCTTCACGTGCAGCTGAATGAAGTCCTGTGAGTAAAATTTATCTGAGTAAATGGAGATAGCTTTACCTGAACTAGTCATTTCAGGCTTTTCTTACAAGCATTGAGGACAAAACAGGCTTTCCCAGTATGTGAAAGATGTCATGTTTTAAGAGGTCTAAAAAAGGTTAGATAACTCATGACCTGAAACACCCTTTTTCTCTTTATTGTCTATAACGTACTCTGTTGGACAGCTGAGTTGTAGAAGTCTATACTATAGACATATAAATGTGTTCATCTCGTAAAAGAGATAAATCCATCTTGGGAATGAAATCCTTAATTTAGAAAAATCCTTGACAAATCTTTTGATGGCTTCATTAGGGACAGAATGTCAACATGTGTTCTGTAAAGGGACATACACTATATGGAAGGTAGCTAGGATTACAAAGACTGGTTTTCTACTTCTAATTTTCTACCTACATAATTGATGTAGCTGCCAAATGTTTAATATGTAATTATTGGCAGGGGGAAAAAATCTTTTTATTACGTTGTGGCCCACATAATAAATACATGGAGATATCCTTGTTCAAAGAATTGTGAAAAGAGAGAAACCACTTCTGACATGCTTTATGCAAAGAATGCCAGTCGGCGTTTTCAGAGAGATAAGTCAGAGTTAAAATGTGCTCGATGTGTATCTGTAGTAGTTACCAATCTTTTCAGTGTATGGTGATGACAAAGGAAGATTTGTCACTGTAATTAGGAAAGGAGAAAAAAATCCACTTGCTTTAAGATAGACTACAAAAAATACTGTTTTCACATATCTTTGTGACGACTGATAGTATCAGTGTTCATTGTTTGGAATAGATGGGTATTGGTCAAATGTTGTTTTGCAGTGAGCTCTCCTGTCACAGAAAAAGAAAAAGAAAAAAAAAAAAAGAAGGAGAAATGAAGAGGAATAAAAGGTGTCATGTTATGCAAAAGGCATTGGAAGTCCACCAGATAGATTTTCCTTTCAACTTCTCTTACATGTTTATTTGGTCTATATTGCTAGGCTGGAATACATGGCATACATAGAATTCACAGTCATAGTGCCTGGTCTTTTACTGTATGCCTTAAAATGAGATTTTTTCTGTTTTCATGTCTTTGTCCTTACAAGGATTCTTCTAAAATGCAAAAGAATAATGTTGAGTAATGGCGCTGACCCCATTTGGTCAAGAAAAGGGTGTTTTCAAATGATTACAAACATATTCCTTTTTCAGCTTTTAATTTTCCGATTTTAATCACCCTTCTAGAGTTGAAGATTGTGCAATTATGCTGTCAGTTTTTCAGTTTGATTGTGTATGTGCCAGTTTCCCAAGTAATCTTTGAACCTAGTAGTCACTTTCAGCTGATTCCATTTGAGGGAGAAGAAGAAGACTGAGTATGGTCTCACAAGTCTGGGGAAGTGTGGGCATTAGTCAGATGAGTAGGGGTAAATTAGAGCCTCATCTTTTCCACTGGTTCTCCTGTAGGATGATGTTGGAGCCTCACTCAAACAGTAAGTATTATACCAGATAGGTAATTATCACACTTAAAAGTTCAGCATAGCAACAGCACTGTTGGTCTCTCGCATGGGAAAGGTGTTTAATAGGAGATGTAGGCGAAGGGAAGGAAGAAGTTGAGATCGTCACAACAGGGGAAGAGATTTACAAGAAAAATTTACAAGAAAATAGCCATTTTTCATTAGTTTTGTTATTCAGAGAGCTTTTTTTTTTTTTTAGATTAAAAATAATTCACCTCATTTGTATTTTAAAAAATTAATTAAAAACAATAAACCTTTTTGGCCTTAACTCAACTTTCAGTTAGATGTTGAAATTGAAAGAATTTTATTCCCTTTACAAGTAACCCAATTAAAAGGCTGAAACTTGTGGTAAATTTACTGGTATTCTGTGGCAACATCTGGGAACTGACGGAGCACAGCTATCTGTTCAAAGTTAACAGTTTGGTACACTAATGAAAAAAAATGTGTTGCAACTTTCCGGCCACTGTTGTGGAAAGCAAAACTATATTGTAAAATTTTGAAGAGATACTGACCTCCTGTTATTTTATACATATAATACTGAAGAAAGATCAGATACTTTGAATGCTCAATTCCCTCTGCTAGGACTTTAAAGATGGTATTTTGAAATAACAGTCATTAATTGATATATGATACATGATTTTTTTCTGGTTTTGTTTCTGTTGATTTTTTTCACCGTGAAATAGGGAGCAAAACACTATAAAGTCAAAAAATGCCAGAAATAATCTAGAATTAAAAGAATAGGATAACTTCAACAGTATCATTATAGTATGATTTTTTTTTTCAATAGTTACACACTTTGAATTTGGAGTACTTTTACTATTTCAGTACAACAACTATAATTAGAGGTATAACTGTAATAGGTATTTTTTGTTATGAGTCAAATACATAATTATATATAATGTGAAGAGTTGTATCATATTTTTAAACAATATTTATGTACTATTTGCTTATCAAAATAAGGTGATGAAGTAGTTCTATAAAGGTAATTTTCAGGTCCATCTTAACAGCTTCTTTCTCCAGCAACTTGCACATAAACACAGAGATTTCCTCCAGTGTCTTTCTGCAGTAGGACTGTGTGAGTTATATTGTGACACAGACCATCCAGAACTGCAGAAAACCCAACACAATAGCAAGAAAGCAAGATGTTATTTATATTTTTTATCACCAGCTTTATTAGGTCACTTGTGCTCTATTTCCTGTTACAGAGGTCAGTATTAAAGCAGATGTTATAATAATTAATAGATGATGTTTCCGACCTATGAAAAGCATAGCAAATTTTCATACCAGCTTAAGTTCTACCTAGAAAAGAAATATTTGAAGGAAAACCATATACTATATTTCGCTGTAGGAAGCAAAAACATTGGGAGATGTATATTCCCAACTGAACAGTGTTCAATAAGAAGTGGGATGGATTTAAAAGCTTTATAACAAAGCAAACTCCTTGTAAACATAGTTTTCAGGAAATTTCGTGTGCAAGCTATCCACGCCTTTTCCTGACAATGCATTGTATGATATCTCTGAAACTACATTTCTTTATCCCAGGTCTAATACTTACAAGGATTTTAGTTATCTTAGACGAATGGAGGGTCAAGGTTCAGTTTTTTGTTTAAATAAAAATCGCTGAGGAGTTTTACATGAAAGATAGGTGGATCTAAAAGAATGTGTAGAGGTCAGTGCAGAGAGTGCCTTGAAGTTTGGTGGAATTTGTTTTCTCAAACAGACCACCGAATAAATGTATTTGCAACTCATGCTCCTCATATACTGAATAGTTAAATCTTTTCATACTGGTGGTACAATATCTACCATATAAGAGATAAAATCAGTTTAGTGAAATTTCCCTGGCTTTGTTTTTTACTGATTTTTTTTACTGATATTCTTTATCTTATTTCCCCAAAATGACAATTTAAGTTTTAAAAGTCCTCCTTCTATTGAACAGTTAAGTATTTCTTTACTTTCTAAGAATCAATTATCTCTAAAATGTGTACTATTTGATTGTTATAAAGTCTCATCTCACTTTTATCTTACATGATAAAATTATTTGACAAAACCCAGAATTCTCATATGCAACCAAGTTAAATAAAAATATGATCCTTTGATGGCTGGAAAAGGGACATAAAATCTGAAAGCCAGACACAAATAAATTAGATTCAGCCTTGGACAAAATCTACTGCCAATACAATGCACACCAGATGCAGGGTTTTTGATTTTAATTTCTGTTGCCTGACCCTGAAATTCAGTGTTGGAAAGGATTCCTTAGTAAGTCATGCCACTGCATTTTGTGATAAGATACATCTTCTGCATTCAAAATGTGTCTGTCTAATCTAAGCCATTTGTCAAGGCTTGTTTTATAGTCAATAAAATGAAGTACTCCCCTAGCCATATCTAGTTTACTTCTCTCAGAACAGCTACAGTAGCTCTACTGTACCCTCTTTTATCCATCAACTCTAGAGGGAGCCTACCTGCCATCTTAGATTAAAAGTATAACATTTAAATGATTAAAGGTAAGGGAAGTGAAGTCTACCTTTTGTGAACTTTTTATGTCTATATATAATATGGAAGTATTACCATTGTTACTATGAGGAAGATATCCATTAGTAAGGATCATTAGTAAGGATCCATTAGTAATAAAATCCTTAGATCATGATTTGATATGTATGGGCATTTTTGTTTATTGCTTGTTTCCTCCTCCTCTAGTTCACTAGCTTCGGAGTACTTTTTTTTCCTCTTCAAATCCTTTTTTCAGTATCAAAATTTGATTAATGTTTTCTTGGAAATTGTTCATAAGTTTGGGTGTGTTTCTTTTTGTTCAAGTTAATTAAATTGGAAGTGAAAGTAGCTAAACAATGCATGACCTTGAATAAACTAACGTGATTTTAACACAATGTGAGTGAACCTCCCATCCAAAATAAACAATGTGGCAAATTCTTGAAATGATACAACACATGCTGTTAACTATTAAAAAAAGCACTGTGAATAACTCCACATTTGAGCATTCAGTATAAAAAGATTTGACACCTTTTCCTAGGTGCTTCAACATTCAGGGATGCAAAAAGGCATTTCATTGCTTGTCTTCCAAGAGGAGAGCTGCAGTGATTTATAAAATAAAAACAAAGCTTTTATTTACTGTCAAACTTCTAGCTGGGCAAATAGGCTGAAGATAAGACAAGACAAAAAGTGTATCTGCTGAGGTTTTGCCTTCGACTATAATTTAATCCATGGGTTGTTAGAAGCTGGATTGCCCTAGGAAGAGGTACTGTAGGAGAGCTTGACAGGTTTTCAAGCAGCTAAGCAGGAGATCTGAACTGGAATTAAATGAATTTTCTCATTTAACATCAAGAATTTGCAATATTGTCTTTTCAGTTTCAGTTCTTGGATAGATCTGAAAAGATTTTTTTCTGATACTGATGTGGTAAAATACTACATTCCTTAATCCTCAGGTTTGTTCAGCCTCAAACTAACTCAAGGGTCCTATGTATATTTTGACAAAAATAGGATTGACTGTATCTAATTTTTGACATCTGAGAATGTGGTGAAAGCTACTTTTTTAGGCTTCCTCTGTAGTTAAAGAAGAGGGAGAGTTTCGCCAGGAACTGATTCTTCCCATCTTTCTATAGGTGTTATGAGAACCTATGCTCTGGAGAAGCTTTCTCTTGGAAATGTATGCAGAAGGAGCCTAAATAGTGAATTGGACTAGCTATCTAATGTATAGATGGCTACACTTCGTAATGATTAGTTACACCCCAAAGCTCTAGCCCCTATTATAATTTGACAGTATGAATCTCCTCCTTGCCTTCAGGAAACTACTCTGTTTCATATGTAAATATTGTCCCCAGACTAACCCAGTCCCTTAGAGGAGTTCTGCTTAGAGATAAAGGAATCTTATCAGAGACAGCCATGTCCTTTGTCTTCCTTGAAAACTGCCAACAGCTTTGCTACAATATTATTTTTAGATTGGTAAATCCTTTCTTAGTCCCTCTGTGAATAATTCCATGGAGAACTACATAGTAGTAAACTCCTATTAAAGTGTCCATTGCGTCACTCGCTGACTGGAGTATAGGGATTCATGGCCAACCCATGCATCATTACAATCCCTGACAAATCTTCAGAAATCAGTGTGCATATTCAGAAAAAAAATGCATGCTTCAGAGGTGAAATACCTGTCTGTGAGGGTTCTTACCCAATAGAGCAGAAAACTATTGTCCCTGAACACCAGTTTCAGAGAAACCTCCGTCTCCATCTTAATATGAGTAGGGATTCAGGACTGACATCATAGACAGTATTTATTTCAGGAAATTGTGATTCGCTTCCACTCCGGCAACCAAATGTGGGCTCTGGCCCTTGTTCAGAAGCTGTGTCAGTTTCTGTTGTAATACTACTGCAAAGAAAGATATGCTTTAGGTTTTATTTCAATAACTTGCATTGGCTGTGACAGTTTCAGGTGGACTTCCTTACAACTGTGGAGGAAAAAGAATCTGGATCTATTGCAGCTTGGCTGATGATTACCTGATGATTTCTTCTGGAGCTTGATAGGAAATTCCAGTGGTTTTAAGGACCATTGCAATACAAAATTACAGGGATTTTTTGTTTGTTTGTTTTTGACTTTTTTTTTTTTTCAATGAAAAAACAACCCAAAACCAAAAAACAACCCCCAAAAGATTTCAAGAATTGGTCTTGTTATTTCTGCCGATATCACTACAGGTCTGAACATTAAGCCATGGGACCACCATCCTTTAGTCTTCCTGTTAAGTCACAGCCTTAGGAGCCTGGGTATGCTAATACGCAGAGATTTTGTTTCAGCCCTAAATGGATTTTTATTCTAGAGAATTCTAGAGAATTATCTCTTTCTACATAGTTGAAAATACTGATATCCTTAAAAAATAATGATTTGAAATAGCATATGAACTTTAAAAGAAACAAGAACATTTTAGTTGGCTGCTGACTGCTGACTGCAGCGTGGGAATTCTCTTTGCTGAGTCAAGTAATGACCTCTAGTTTCCTTTTAACAAGAAAGTTCATAATAGATCAAGGTAATTTTTGCAATCCCAGTGTGGAAAAGACCATTTGGCCTTCAAGCTTGCAACAACAATATACTTCCTTGTCATTTCTGTTGTGTAATTAACAAATATTTGTTCTCAGAGCATTTATACTTGGAAGAATTACTTCTTGCTTATCTAAGTAATCCTTTTGGACTAGTTGGATTTATTCACTTGAGTAAATATTGTTTTAGTAATCAAAGACTACAGGACTAAACTCCAAATATTTTTTTCT
The DNA here is from genome assembly GCA_013397275.1 of Burhinus bistriatus. NCBI lineage: Eukaryota > Metazoa > Chordata > Aves > Charadriiformes > Burhinidae > Burhinus > Burhinus bistriatus. The sequence goes on along the minus strand of VYXH01010719.1, from coordinate 2,595 downwards.
TAGTTTGGATCTATACAGAATATAAATCAATGATTAATTTAAGATTATTGAAGCAACACAACATCTTAAAATTTCTGGATTTTAAATCAATTTTTCTCACATTTCCATATTGATTCCTGTGTTTGCTACGAAGATTTTCATATATTGTTGTTCTCATCCAAAAGAAACAAAACAATTTACAATGGGACTTGATTCCTATTAATTTCATCCCACTAAATCTTAAGTCTTTTTTTCAGGTGGCTATAAAGACTACTATGTAATTCTGTCATACTGAGTGAAATTTAAATTTATGTGGTGCATAGGTATTAGCACAGAGATTAATTTCATTGTCTGTAAATCTCTTTTTAGGGTCTCACACTTTTATAGATTGGCTTGGATTCATGTCCTGTTTCATGGTTTAACATATATGAAACCTGGACTTTTCCTTGCCCCATGACAATTTCTTTGATATGTTACCCAAAAGCACCACCTCTGTTTGGACTAAATAGTCATCCCACATCTTCAGTAGGACATGCATGTGGAAGGGCCTTCCATTTCTTTGATCCTGGGTATTCTCTGTCTCAATCCCATTAACAAATGGCTGGAACAACTGGATTCAACAACGCTGACAAAAAACATTGCCGCTCAGTTGGAACTGAAGTCTAAGCTCTATGACAGTGCAGAATAGTAAGTTGCATTTCCCAAGAGTTTTTCGTGATCCCTGCTGGGGACTATAGATATAATTCAATGTGGGCAGGAATACCTGGATGGAAAGTCATTTTTAGGAATACATGTCATTTTGTGGTCTAACTGAAATAGTGTATTTTGGAGTTATTAGGTATCTCAATCAATTCAGGTCCTGTGTTGAGAAGAAAGCAATAATGAACACTCTGGAGTCAAAAGAGAGCCCTTATACCATAAGGAGCAACTACATCTGGGACAGTGACATCACACTGGAGTACACCAGAGCTTCTGTGAGGAAGAATGTGGGATGAACTCTGAGATGAGCTTTCCTGTGCAGTTTTCATGTCTGCTGGGGACTGCTGGGGACTGGGGACTGCTCTGTCAGAGAAGGGGAAGAGCATCTTCAGTCACAGGCTTGCCAAGCGGGTGAAGAGGGCTTTAAACTAAAGTTGCAGGAAGAAGGGAACCTCAGTCGATCCCACTCCTGCCAGTTTGATGCCAGTGACAGCAACAGATGCCCAGAGCCTGGAGAAGGATAGAGGGTCAGCAGAGCACCTAGAGTGCAGCACAAAGGAATTCAGCCACTCCAGCCAGTAAGTCAGCTTCACTGAGTGCCCAACTTAAATGCCTCTGTACAAATGCACGTAGCATGGGGAGTAAACAAGAGGAGTTAGAGACATGTGCATGCCTGCAGGGCTATGATCT
>VYXH01010717.1:64879-77846 GCA_013397275.1 Burhinus bistriatus | reverse complement strand
GCCTCAGGTTCACAAGCCCTGGCCCTCACGGGGGACTTCAACCATTNGAAGCACACAGAGAAATTGTCCAAGGAGCCAGGGATCAGCTCAGGAAAGCTAAAGCCCAGAAAGAGTTAAATCTGGCCAGGGACATCAATGGCAACAAGAAAGCCTTCTATAGGTGTATCGGGGACAAAAAGAAAACTAGGGAAAATGTGGGCCCGCTCAGGAAGGAAACGGGAGATCTGGTCACCTGGGACATGGACAAGGCTGAAGTACTCAAGGACTTTTTTCCTTCAGTCTTCACTTTAAGGGCTCTAGCCCCACCACCCAAGTTGTAGAAGGCAAAGGCAGGGACTGGGAGAACGAGGTACCACCCACCATAGGAGAAAAGCAGGTTTGAGACCACCTGAGGAACCTGAAGGTGCACAAGCCCATGGGACCTGATGAGATTCATCCGGGGGTCTGAGGGACCCGGTGGATGAAGTTGCCAGGCCACTATCCATCATATTTGAGAAGTCGTGGCAGTCTGGTGAAGTTCCCACTGACCAGGAAAGAGGAAACATAACCCCCATTTTTAAAAAGGGAAAAAAGGAAGATGTGGGGAACTACCGGCCGGTCAGTCTCAACTCTGTCCCCAGCAAGATCAGGGAGCAGATCCTCCTGGAAAGACACATGGAAAATAAGGAGGTGATCGGTGACAGCCAACGTGGCCTCGCTAAGGGCAAGTTGTGCCTGGTAAATTTGGTGGCCTTCTATGATGGCTTTACGGCATTGGTGGATAAGGAACTGGCTGGACGGTCACACTCAAAGAGTTGCGGTCAACAGCTCGATGTCCAAGTGGTAATCAGTGACAAGTGGCATTCCTCCGGGTTCAGTTGGTGACATGGATGTTGGGATTGAGCACATTGTCAGCAAGTTTGCTGAGACACCAAGCTGTGTGGAGCGGCCGACACACTGGAGGGGAGGGATGCCAACTAGAGGGACCTGGACAGGCTTGAGAAGTGGGCCTGTGCAAACCTCATGAAGTTCAACTAGGCCAAGTGCAAGGTCCTGCATGTGGGTCTAGGCAATCCCATGCACAAACACAGGCTGGGATTCAGAACGGATTCAGAGCAGCCCTGAGGAGAGGGACTTGGGGGTGTTGGTGGATGAGAAGCTCAACACGAGCCGGCAATGTGTGCTTGCAGCCCAGAAGGTCAACCGTATCCTGGGCTGCATCAAAAGAAGCATGGCCAGCAGGTCAAGGGAGGTGATTCTGCCCCCCTACTCTGCTCTCACGAGACCCCACCCGGAATACTGCGTCCAGCTCTGGAGCCCCCAACATAAGAAGAACATGGACCTGTTGGAGCAGATTCAGAGGAGGGCCACAAAGATGATCAGAGGATTAGAGCACCTCTTCTATGAGGACAGGCTGATCAACCTGGAGAAGAGAAGGCTCTGGGAAGACCTTATAGCAGCTTTCCAGTATCTGAAGGGCACCTACAGGAAAGCTGGAGAGGGACTTTTTACAAGGGCATGCAGCAATAGGACGAGGGGTAATGGCTTCAAACTGGAAGAGGGTAGATTCAGATTAGATATAAGGAAGAAATTTTTCACTATGAGGGTGGTGAGGCACTGGAACAGGTTGCCCAGAGAAGTTGTGGCGGCCCCATCCCTGGAAGTGTTCAAGGCTAGGTTGGATGGGGCTTTGTGCAACCAGGTCTAGGGGGAGAGATCCTTGCCCATTGCAGGGGGGTTGGAACTAGATGATCTTTAAGGTCCCTTCCAACCTAAACTATGCTATGATTCCATGAAATTGACTTATGTAAAACAAAATAAATATGCCTGTTGTGATTACAGCAAAATTTTCATGTAAGAAAGTACAATGAAATCTTCAGTATTTTTTTCATAATTTAAATGCAAATTACTGGCATAAAATCCAACTTACTAAGATGAAACCTGAAAGAATGAGCCACAGGGTGCATGGAACATTCAGCAAACCCATCCAGTTCATGCCCCCAAAAGCCTCAATTACAATTTTTCTTTCCAGTAAAAGTGGAAAGAGAAGCAGGCTTAATTCAGACAAATAAGGGATGAATTTACTGGGAAATGTTAATAAGCCTATGAATCTCTGTATGGCCCCTTTGGTTTGGAGATCAGTTACTTTGTATAATTGATCTGTACTTATCTCTTCCTTTTCTTTCTCTTCTCTTCTTTCTTTCAATGTCTACTGTAATCAACTTTTTTTTTTTCCCAAATAATTGGTTTTATTTTATACATGACGTTGTACTACTTAAACTGGATATTGCATTATTTCCTTCATTTTCATTGGACATAAATATTGTAATTGTCATGAGCTTTTCTCTGTGTCTTCTCTTTGCTTCAACTGACATTATACTAGAGGAACTATACATTTTCATTTCTTTCACTTGAGGGAACTGGTTTAATACCTTGCTTTGAATCATGAGGATACAAATATTTTGATCTCTCCTTAGTCTAACTCATGTGAATTAGATTAGCGCTGACATACCTTTCAGGGAAGGCTGGCTGTTTCGTTTCTTTCTGTGACAAGACAAGTTGCATTCCCAATACATGGCAGAACTTTATTGCATACCTTCAGGACAGGAAGTCTGATGCACCATGGGAGCATCCGATTTACTGAGTAGGTAAAGACTGATTGTGTATGTTATACAGAGTATATACAACAGAGAGGATGAGAAGACGTCTATAGCCTGACTGCTAATGCAAAAAGAACTTACCTAGTATGCTCCTGGTCACTCTTTTTGTCAGGGATAGCTCTGCTTTTCCTCATCATGTGGCTAGGTTCATGTGCACGGCAAGAACAACTATGGAAAATTTCCACATTACTGGTTGCTCATGGAAATTCATTCAGGCTCTTCCCTGTATGCTCCTCCATCACCTCTGTCAAAGAGAACTACTAGTAGTAGTACTAGCAGTAGGCTCCTGGTCCCTACAGGGCATAAGTTAGCATGCTGACTCTTATAAGGCCTTGGCCAGTTGTTACACGGCTCATGATTTCTGAAAAGGAACAAGTTCGGTTTTTATTTCTGAAACACTAAATTACTTTTCATAGTTTCTGGACCACTCTGAGCTCATACTAGGGAGTACTACATACTGCATATTTTTTTCCTACAGCACCAAGGAGTTCTGCAAAGAGACAAGTCATTTTACCTTTGGGAAAAAAGGGAAGAAAATACCATGACTGAAATTGTTACCTAGAAGGCCATTTGGTCAATTTTAATTTAATTTTTGACCACATAAAATAAATGAAGGTCATTCTGAAGAAAATACAAATAGGACTAAGAAACATAACAGGAAAAAAAATGCTGAATAGGAATAAGCCTTGGAGAAGAGGACTGTCAACATACCACAGGGCAAGCCTTATGGTGGATGAGGGCTTGGCACTGCCACAAACTGCAAGCATTTGCTATGCTAAGTAATTATGGTGACATGAAGGTTGTGACAACTAAATAAGCTTCACTGTTAAAAAGGATGGGATTACAGTCGCTAGTGATACCATCTGAATTTAAGTCTTAGCAGACAAGAGCTTCGTTAAGTCAAGATGCAATACAACCCTTCTTTGTATTTGTGGACTAGAAATAAAGAACTGAAAAATTAAGTAGTATAGAAGAAAACCATAGAATTACAAAGGAAGAGACTCCCCACCAAAGAGAAATCTGATCAAAAATAAACTGGACATTGGAGCCAGGAGAATTACTTTCCTCCTACAGTTATTGCCATGAAACATAAGACAGAATCCTTGACATCCAAAATTTTGTACTACTTGACATCTCATGATCAGAGCAACAGGATATTCTCAATAAACATGTAGAAATTGAACACCTGATAATTTGCTATCTGAAATGAATGCAAATTGATAGGGTGGGGGGGTGCTGCCCATTACAATACATTCCCTTGGGTTTTTTGCCTTTCTAGGATGTACTGTTTACCTTTCTCAACCAGTGTATGAATGGCCGACAGATAATTATATAGGAACCTTAACAAAGAGAAAAAAATTAATACTTGCCCACCTTCTGATCTGTGGAATTAAAGATGCCGTAGCTTACAATGCAAGGCTACAATGGCACAGGTCATGGGCAATAACAGCTTTGGTGTGACCTTCACGGCCTGAAGATAAGTGAGAGAAACTGTGCTGAAATAACCTTAAAAAGGCTGCAATTCTGAAACAGACTCAATCAAATGAAGGAAAATACATGCAGAAGGATGTGCTGCCGTCTACATCAACAACTGCTGAATACTAAAGGAGCTCACACATGTATTTGTTAAAGTAAAACATCTTCTAATTTAAGATACTTAAGATGAAGCCTATTCAGTGGAATGCACAATGAACAAGTACTTAAAAGAGAAATAAACCTCTAGTTTAATGATATTTTGGTTTGTTAATATTTAAATAATTTCAATAGGAACTTAAAGCCTTTTTACATCATTTTAGCTATGGTTTAGCAACAAGCGTTTCAGTTAGACTTACCAGACATTGCTATTATACCTTTCAGACAAAAATGTAGGGTATGTTATCTGCTAATATCTTAGTGGAAAAAGATCATTTCTGCGATGCTCACCCTAAGATTTTCTCAACTCACATCCTTTAGCAACTCTGCTGACTTCCAGAATCTTAAGACAGTTCCTTACTTTCTACAGCCACCAAAAGACATCAGTGGAGGTGTCTGAAAAAAAACCCCAAACATTACTATTGGAAGAGAAAGACAAAAAAAAAAAAATTAAAAAGCATTTTTTTTAATCCTTTCGGACCAAAATATTTTCAATTTGAAAAGAATGTAACCAGGCTTGCTTACTCCTATTGTCTTTCAAGCAAACCAATTCCCTTAAAGTTGTCTCACTTCTTGCTATGAGTAAACAGGAAGTTTTCATTATTTTCACTTCCTGTGTGCCTGTGCAGTAACTCTTTATTTACCTTCCACTTTCTTTTTATTAAACCATTGTCATAAAAATTTTTAAGGGAGATCTAAAGAAAATTAAGAAAAATTCTGCCTCTCAGGACACACTCCAGTCTTTCTTGTAGTGAGGGGCCCAAAACTGAACACAAATGCTTCTAATGCTTCTAAAAATTAAAAAAAAAAAAAAAAAACAACCAACATATCTTTTCAGTTGGTTCGTTAGCCATTTCAAGGTTATTTCAAGGATGCTTTTGTTTTCCCAGTTTTTATGGGAAAAATGTATTAAAATTTATCACATGCTGTTTTATCAAACTGTTTATTTTTATAGCAGGCCAGTGAAAAACAAGGTTATTTGCAAGGAAAAACAGGGTGCAATGATAACAGTGGCACAGGCCATTAGTAAATGAACAGGGATAAAGCAGAGGTCATGTAAATATTTCCATGGGTGCAAAAATCTAAAATATTAATACAGCTGGGAAACTGAGGAACTATACTTTTACTTGTTGTTGCGCTGGCTTGAAAATGTAGTCTCCAGATTGTACTTTGGAAACAAAAAATGCTATCAAAACTGATTTTTTCATTCCCCCAAAATTATTTGTCCATGTAGTTATCTGGAATAAAACATTAAATAATTATAGTGACTGGAGAAATATGGTGTCTTTCAGAATGCATTACTTTTATTTTTAGTGTTTAGCTAATAGCATTTAACTAAGGCTCTTAGTTAAATATTACAGTATTCTAAACAAAGGTTTTAAAAAAGAAACCCATTTCCAAACTTTTTTCACCAGATCAAAAGCAACAATGAAACTTAGCTTAGGTCTTTCAAAAATATATTAACTGGTCTTTAGTAAAACTGCTGTATTTCTGAAAGCAAAACAGAGGCTACAGAAATTGTGGGGTAAGAGCTTCTGCGCATACATTCCAGCTGTTAGCTGAAATCCTAGCCAAAGCTGCCTGCACCAGCACCCTCGGAGCCTAAGTCGCCTGTCCCTCACCGGCATGTATTTCTAGGTACTCTGCTCAGAAGCCCAGTCTCCAGTTTCCTGCTACTCCACTCCAAAATTTTAATTTCTCAACTCTTTGCCCTAACCCCCTGGCCTTCCACTCCTCTTATCCAACTTTTCACTGGAGGTATTTCTCTCATATTGCCCAAAATCCTCTCTCATTCCAATCCCCAACTTCTCCCAGCCCAGAGAGTCCTACTCTTTTTATTCCCTGCACTCATTCTCCTCCTACCTGAGTGGGAACATCGAAGCATTTTCATTTTTTTGCTCCAGACCACCCATCCCAGAGTCCAGCAGATACTTGCTGCTCGGCCCTTCCTTGTCCTATTGTTCTCTCCGTATACAGCCTCTGCTGCTTCCCATGCTCTGGGCCTAAATGGCATAAAAAATAATAGATATTTTAATATGACTGCTATGTCATGAATTACATACCTAGCAAACCAGTCAGAGCGTAAAGGTTTATATCATTCAAATGTTAAGCCATACTCACTTTCTTGCATGCAAAGATTAAAAAAGCAGTGGAAGACAAGTCTATGTTCCAGCTCCACAAGTGACAATCCTATTAACAAGCCCAAGAGATGGAGGACTGGGAATTAAGACTAATTTGCTTCACTCTTTCTGTGCAAACAAGAAATCTGCTTGAAATCACCCATTCAAGATGGAGAACAATCTGTCAGCTTGACCTGAAGAGAGGAACACAGATTTCTATCGGCAGGAGGTAAAGAGACCAAATGCATCTGAGCCCTTCCTGATGCTTCCTGTCGTGGTAAAGTCACTGAACAAAATTGGTCCTGTTTTACCTCAAACCAGGACACTTCCAAAGCCCCTGTCACAAAATGAAACCAAACAGAAACAATAAATGAGAACCTTGCACTGCCAAAATCAAGTATCCAAAGCCCTGCAACTGGAGGGAAAAATGGAATTTCATCACTGGACACAGCTATAAAGTCCAGGGTGTAGGTTGGAGCACTTCATATAAGACCCAGTCAGCAATGAGTGGGTCAGAAACCAAAAGGGAATTTCCAAATTTCTTTCAGAAAGGTTGCACCAGCAAATTTCAACATTAAGGACAAAAAAATACAAGCAAGTCCAGCAGCTCTCTGGCAGCAAGTGGGAACTGTTCCCACATCTCAAGGAAACACCTGAGCATACAAGATGCTTGCATTAACAGACCTAACAAATGATATGCCAATTTTGCAAGAGAACACTAAAAAAATTAAAAAATAGTGTGCCATCTAACTCATATTAAAGAAAAATTTAAAAAAATAAATTAAAAAGCCTGTGTCAGTGGTGGTTGTGATAATCCACTATGGAGGTAAAATATAATTTCACCACAGACAACATAAAAAGTGAGTAAATATTGACAGCTTGATGCTGCATATCAAAGACATTACATGGGCTTCTACCATTACTTCAGTTTACAAGTTTGGGACAAGTAAAAGTGTTATGCACCTAAAACCAAAGTACTAGACTCTTAAAATCCTAGATTGGAATGAGGAGATACTACACTGATCAGCTGACAAATCTTTCTTTATGCCATTAACATAATGATCATTTTATAATTTCAGAGGATTTATGAATAGGCCGGATTGTTCCTATAGTCCCTAATCTTAGTAACATCTAAGAGAGATTCTATGATGGAATTTATAAGACCTCAAAATATCCTAGATCTCCTACAAATAAAGAAAAAAATAGGATGGCTAGCAAGGGATTGTTCACTTTTTATGCTTAACAGAGACCTAGAAATTCTCTTTCCAAAGGCAGATCTTCATTGAGATTTATATAGATTTGACCGTCTTTCTGCAGGATCTGCTCTGCACATTTCCACATGAAGTGAGGTCCCATTCTCAACATTTATAATAAATAAAATATGCTATATATTGCCTTGTTACTTTTATAAAATACAAATATAATAAAAAAATTATTAAATAAAATTCACAAATAAGATAAACTGTAGCATACAAATAATGTTCAGAAAAGGTACATACAGACAGATTAAATGCCAGACACTATAAAATATAAAATAACATTTCCTATTCAGCATCTGTATAAATAATTTAACAGCACAAAGGAATTATTTAAAAATTGTAAGCTAAACTGAAGAGCAGGTAGAGATTGACTTCTAACAGTAATGATAGCGCAGTGCAAATTATAATTAAAGTGTAGTTGTATTCAAATGTTGTGCTAGGGTTCTGCTTTTGTATTTTAGTTTCCATAAAAAATTCCTGTCTAATGCTTTGCTCTGCAGAGTATCTAGAGCTTCAGATGCCTCCATGGCTCTTTCCTAAATAGTACTATTAGTGGTAAGGATCCTGCAAAACCTAAGGCTTTGCTATAAACCCCAAGTGAGTTTGCACAGTGATAAATGACAGAAATTTAGGGAAAAACTGAGTGATATAGAAAAAAGAGCAAACTCTAGTTTTCTCAAGTGTAGCAAATTTGCCAGAATATAATCCTGATGCTGTTATCTTAGTGAAATATTTCATCGTATTTCTAAAGAGCATGTTATGCTCTTTAGCACCACTCAGGAAGTGATTGTCCCCCCTGTACTCAGCACTGGTAAGGACCCACCTTGAATACTGTGTTCAGTTTTGGGCCCCTCACTACAAGAAAGACATTGAGATTCTGGAGCGTGTCCAGAGAAGGACAACAAGGGTGGTGAAGGGTCTGCAGAATAAGTCTTACGAGGAACGGCTGAAGGAACTGGGGTTGTTTAGTCTGGAGAAAAGAAGGCTGAGGGGAGACCTTATTGCTCTCGACAACTACCTGAAAGGAGGCTGTAGCAAGGTGGGGGTCAGTCTCTTCTTCCAAGTAACAAGTTACAGGACAAGAGGAATCAGTCTCATGTTGTGCCAGGGGAGGTTTAGATTGCATATTAGGAAAAATTTCTTCCCCAAAAGGGTTATCAAGCATTGGAACAGGCTGCCCAGGGAAGTGGTTGAATCGCCATCCCTGGAGGTATTTAAAAGATGGGTAGACGTGGTGCTGAGGGACATGGTTTAGTGGTGACTTGGCAGTGTTAGGTTAACAGTTGGACTCGATCATCTTAAAGGTCCTTTCCAACCTAGACAATTCTATGATATAGAATCGCTAACAGACAACATGTATTAAAGAGAACATGAACAATAAAACAAAAGCAAAGCAACCCTCTGCAAGCATTATGATTAAATATTGAATAACCACTGCTTCTGTTATATCTCCTGGCTAATGACTTTTTTAATAAGTGAGACTAAGTCCATGGTAGCCTTCTATTAAAGTATTAATGCTTAACAAAAGAAAACATTCATTTGTCTGGAAAACTGAAATTTAGACAGGTAAGAGGTAAAAATTAAAAAAAAAAAAACAATACCTATTTACTTACATGCCTCAATATTATTTAAACAAATGTATGTTAAACATAACTTGGAGGAAAATCAATTTTGCGTTAATCTCTAGTTGAAGGCATCTGAGATTTGCAGAACAGCTGATAACAATAACTCAGGCATACGGTCGGTCTCTTATCCAGCAGTAAATTAGCTTGTATTTACCATGGGATAGCGTAAGCAACAAATTCTTGCATGTTATCCTTGCAAGCCTCTACCAAACACCAATTCCATAAATATCCCAACAGCAGCATCACAAATTACAAATACTCCACAGATGTACACATGTAAAACTTCTCCAGCACTGCTGGCTGCCTGCCTACCCAGGAGAAGCCTGGCTGTCTCTTCTCCGTGCAGCAGCTGACCCAAGCCAAGCAGCCACCAAGCTAGCCCATGGAGCACAGCCCTGCCACGTGGGTTGCCTGCAAGTTGGTTACCTCTGTCTTACCAGGCTGACAGAGCAGAAACAGGTAGGGCTGCCTTCTCTCGGAACTGTCAGTCACATCAGCAGGCTGTTGGACGGCTAAGCAGTGGTGTCAGAGATACCTCGCATTTCACTGGAGATTCTGCAGTGTCTGTATTTTCTCCCGATCAGCAATCCGCACTTTTACAAAATGGAAATTCCCTTTTCTAATCAGGTTTAATTCAATCAAGTCAGGCCAATTTTGCTTGTGTCAAACCTTAAGTCTAGAAAATCACATAATTTGGAAACTAAGAGACCAAATCCTATCAGTGAGATCAATACACTTGTGACTTACTATCCTTGGATGCTGAGGAGAGATTGCCAAGCTTTGACCACCGCTCAGAGTAATACCCTATGTGGCTCAATCATGTAGGAATCCCTGATACTACCAACAGAGACATGGAGCATGTGATGAGTGACTGCAAAGCTCTGGAGGAGAAGGTGAAGGACACAGAAGCTAACACAGTTCTCCTTTATATTCCCCAATACAGCCAAAGGAGAGGCTCCTGTAGGAAAGGAGACTGAGTCAATACCTGTCTGTGTGACTGGTGTAAGAGAATGGGCTTTAGCTTTCACAACCATGGGACCCTCTTTGAGAAGTAAGAACTGCTGGGCAGAGGTGGGCTCCATCTGGCACAGCTGTCAAAAGCATACAAGAGCCTGTCAAAGCACACAAAAGCATAGTTTGTGTAGCTGTGAGACAAGAATGGATTTGCCTGAAGGCTATTACGGAAAAATTAAAGCTTAGCTACTCCAGTTCCCCGATTCAGCAGCTGACTCAGATAGTGCCAGAACAAGGGAGGGTCCAAGAGCGGCCCTGTGGGGGAAGAGCTGCCCCAAATCTATTAGCAGCAACATTTACTTACACTGGATGAGATCTTATCTTCTTACGGCCTGGTTTCCTGCAGCTTTGTTTCCTGTGGTTGAGGTCATAAGAACCCATGCGAACAGCGCGAATGCCAGCTGAAGTTCCTACCTGTAGAGGGAGCGCTTAGAAAAACTTGGTTTTGTGTGAATTCTTGATTGGGTGCGACAGCTGACCCCAACTGCAGCTTTTCCTTCAGCGAAGGTACTCTACTCGGTACTCTACTCCATCCAGATGTAGTTTTCATAATCCTTATTGGGACAGGGAACAGAGGCAGACCCCTACACACAGGGATATGTGAAAGCAGAAGCCTAACTTTCACAGAAAACAATGCAAAAACCTGTTCTTCTGAGAAAACTCACTCTGGATAGGAATTGTTAATTAATGAAAAAATAATTTTAAAAAATAATTAACAAAACTTCACTTCTTGTACATAAAATAATGGGGAAGTGGCTTTCTTCTGTGTGGAAAGTAGGGTCCTGCAAAAGAAGCTGCAGCTTTTCCACCCTGTTTTGTTCACTTCGTGTCTTCTGGTGGGGACAAAGTGTCTGTATTTCCAAGATAGCAAATGCTTTAGATTTGCTGAAATATTGGCTAAGGAAGGCTGAGTTATGCAATATGATTGGCTTAAAAAAGAAGAAAGTTTCAATGAATAAAGTTCAGCAGTTTGCAAAAAGTAAGTGGTAAATAGACAAGATGGATTTCTCAAAAATTATCAAACCAACCCTATTTCCTCCTCTGACAAAGCTACATGGTATGAAAGGAAAAAGCAGCTGTGACATATCTTGACTTCAGCAAGGCTTTTGAAACTCTTTGCATCACATTCTTAAAAACAAGCGCAAGAAAAGAAATCAGTATGGCTGAAAAAAAAAAAAGCATTTTGAAGGGTTTTTAAACTAAGAGAAATTTTCACATGCCACCTTCCAATGCTCCGGCCTGTCCAGGCAAGACGCATGCTCATGAACAACCTAGGTAAGAAACTGGCTGGGACAGAATGAAAACAAAAAATCAAATATGCTTGACAAACTGAGTGGCCCTGATTAAAGTTACTGAAATTTAGCAAAGGGAAAAACAGTGCTTAATAAGGAGATACCAGATGTATGGATACACTTGGGTAGTAACCATTTAGAATAGGGATCTAGGATGAAAAAGAAAATTCAGAAGCTGTTTGGGGGGGGGGGGGGGGGGATGAGAAAGGAGCAAGACTGGAGATACTCATACAACTTTGTTTCGAGGTGATGAGGCTGGTTATCGACATGCGAACTGCTATTTTGGACTCCACACTTTACAAATAAGGTTGACAAACTGGGAGAAGTACAGAGGAGAGAAAAATGAGGAGACAAATGACTGACTAAAGAACATGGAAAAGATTTTTTTTTTCATGTGGAAAAGGTAGATAAAATTTTATAATATATAAAGGAGCTCCTTTCCTTTAATATTATTTCTTTTGTTCATCCACAGGGAAGAGGAAAATAAAAAAAGAAAAAAAGCTTATTTTTGGGTTACAGGGAAATCTTTCTGATAGAAACGTCATGAAATATGGAAACAGAATTTGGTATACTGCACAATCAGTTTTATTGAAAGCTTTTATGGGTAAGTTAGATGCACACTTGTTAGAAGCGGTGTCAGATGATGTTGTCCAAGTTGTTGACCTGACACACCACAAATAAAAAATCTTTATACATTTAAAAGCTACCAGACTGGTACAGCCAGAAAGGCAGACCTGTGAGTTCATATGAAGAAAATGCTAATGGCTCTTCAACACTCCCACCAATTCACAGTCAACAAAGAGCTGAGCTGAAGGGCACCCCAAAGCATCATCAGCACCTGACTGGAGTCCTACCGCATTACTACATGACGTAGCCTTGGCGTAGAACCAACCTGTGAGCCAAGCTACCTTTGACTGCTCCAGGGCCAAAGGTCTGGGTACACAGGACGCTTTGTGAGGCAGCGTAGGCTAAGGAAGACCTTGAAGTTTCTTCCAACTCACCAGTCCCATGTGAACTCTAAGGAGAAAGTCCTAAACAGCAGCTGTGAACTTAGACTACCTTCCAGTTTGATGAAGGAACACAGACACAGAAAGGAAAAAAACCTTTTCCATGTCAGAACTCGTTTGATAAGTGATGCAAATAAACTTGTACAGAATTGCTCGCTAGTGTTTATGCTTACAGGCTTCTCTAGCTCAGAGCTGGCTTCGCAGCCTTAGACCAAGCTTTTTTTCCTGGAACCTCTCAGCCAGAAACACCGTAAACGCTCCAAACAGCACCGTGGGGGTTTTGCCGCATCCTCCTACTTCAGCACCCCTGACCCCGCAGCAGACCCAGCGCTCGGCAGCGCCTAACACAGGCCCGGCTCCCGCCATTCTCCTTTTCCCA
>VYXH01010717.1:11836-64465 GCA_013397275.1 Burhinus bistriatus | reverse complement strand
GCTCCCCGCTCCCATTTCCGCAGTGCTGGCGTCGTCGACGTGGTGGCTCCTGCGCGAAGAGGCGGCTCCCCCCCGCCTCCGCGCTGGGCCCCGCCCGGGGCCTCGGCCTGCCTCTCGGCAGCTCCGCGCCCGGCGGCCTTGCGCCTCGCAGCAGGCCTGGGAGCCTGACAGCCACCGCCGGGCCTGGCCGACAGGCCGCGGGGCAGGTCGGGCGGTGTCACGCCCCTGGCTGCGGCATCTGAGCCGGGGAGGGAGAAGAAGGCGCTGTCACTGCAAAACTTGTACCCGGGTAGTGCCCCTTATTTGCATCCCCACAGCAGTGAGGCCTGGGAGGTGCCACGCGCACCGCAGTTTTGTGGCAAGGCAGAGGCTACTGCTGTGAGGTACCTTCAGCTCGGGCCACAAGGATGCCCTTACCAGCCCGGGCTGGAGGTGCTGTAGCAAACTGTTAAAGTGTCGAGACATGCTGTCAGAAGGAAATTAAAATCCCTTCTTCTGTCCTTCTAATTTACAGGGACTTTTTTTTGACTGTTGCTTTCCCAGATGCTTCAAGTTGCTTCTTGCCACTTTTTAAAAACTTGAACTCCATTCTATTTGCCATTGGCTGCTGTGTAACAAATAATAATGCTTACAAATGCTGCAGGCATAACCATATGCTGATAGGAGTTGCTGTTTGAAGCCCCTTTGCCAATATGTTCTGTGCTTCCTCAGCATGTGTGGATGTCAGCAGCATACTTTCATCAAACTGTTGTGAGGACAGGGTAACTAACATAGTTAACTATTGTGCCTCTGTATTGTGCATCTTTCTTGCTGTTTTCCTCATACCTGAATAAATGCCTTCTTTAATAAGTTTGGTGACACAGCTGTGATTTTACATGCTCTTCTAGGGATACCTGCATAATTGTACTTCATACCTATGAACCAAATTATCTGTTGCTAGGGTGTAATTATACACTATAGTTACATTACATGTGAGGTTGTTGAGTACACTGGATGCAAATAGTATGTGATTTTTATCTTTTTTTAAACCTACATTTAAAGTCAATAAGATTTTTTTTTTTGGACTACTGCAGTAGCAGGTGTAGTACAAATGAATCTTAAGAAATATATCACAGCTGTATTGACTGTGTTGGAAGCATTAGGCTATGGATGATAAGCAAAAATTCTGATTTTTCTTGAGTATTTAGGTTAGTAACAGTTCATTAAACCAGAGGACAGGAGACTACCTGAGCAGATTCAGGGTAAGTAAGAAGAGGTTTCTCTGCCCAGGGTGATGCAAAATGGTAGTGCAGAATTCAGAATGATAGTGCTTCAAAACAGGTGGCCCATTCTGGTGCATGTCTAAAAACTGTAATTGTTAAAGTGGTAGAGATGGCAGCAAACAATTGGTTTGGTACATTGATCGTATACTGATTAAATTTTTACAATGAAATATACTCAGTGTAGTGGTCTGTGCTGCACTTTTGCATTTCAGTTGCTTGAAATGTGAAATACAGAATGGATGTGTGTTGCTTTTGAAGTTGTTTCAGCTGCTTAAGAGCCAAACATGGGAAGAGTGAGATAGAGAAGGGGAACACAGCTCACAAGTTTGGTGGGGTTTTTTTTGTTTGTTTTTTTTTTTTTTAAATTCCTGTGGCTTTTATTCAGAGTTGCTACAGAGAGCTAATTATAACTACTGCAGCGATCATTCTTGAAGTGAATTAAATATGCCAATAGTGGTAAGCTGACTTTGCTTTTATTTACATTTCCTATGAGCCATTAGAGTATTCTAATATAGCTGGTACTGAAGAGCCAATTTATGTTGCACACAGTTGTTTGTTGCCAAAATGACTGTGATGGTTTAGGTGTTACTACTGTTCATCAGACAAAGAGCTGAACTCACAGCTCAGCTGATGGAAATTGAGTGGATCAGGACTGTCCTATTCAGTTCCAATGGTGGTCTGCCACAGCATTCCAGCCAGTGAAGATATCCCAGTGGCCTTGCAGGCCACGTAATTTTTGTAGTGATCAAGAAATTTGTCTCTGGGACTTGATTTAGAGTCTTTGGAAATGGATCAGCTGCCTGGTGACTCAGCAATTAGTTGTAAACAAACTGTAGGAGAAAAGTAAGACAGCATCAGCTGAGGACAGATGTTAACATTAAGCTTATCTTCCTTTTCTGCACTACAAAATGATGTGGGTTATGCAAGCCATAAACAAACCGGTGAAAAACCCCTGCAGTTATACAAGACACCTGCGTGTGTCTTCTGAATTGTGATTCCACATGCTTTCATTTACTTAAACACAGGAATTCAGTATGATCTCAGTCTCTTAAAATGACAGCCGCAGAAACTGACTGTGCAAGACCGCTTTTTGCTCAACAGCTCTTGTCCCCTTGCATTGGTTGCTTCATTGGTCATTGACATTCGGTGACTTTTTCTTTTGCTGGTACTTCAGGCCTGGTAGCTATATAAACACAGGATTGATTCTATTCTGGTTGTTACATTTTATATATATTTAATAAAATTAAAGGTTTTTTCTATGTAGTCAGAACTGTTTTAAGACGTAGTTAGTTTTCTGTTGTGGGCGAGACCTGAAATGGCATGGCTGTCTTTCAGGT
The DNA here is from genome assembly GCA_013397275.1 of Burhinus bistriatus. Taxonomy (NCBI): domain Eukaryota; kingdom Metazoa; phylum Chordata; class Aves; order Charadriiformes; family Burhinidae; genus Burhinus; species Burhinus bistriatus. Next base: position 61,866 of record VYXH01010717.1, on the reverse strand, counting down.
ACCTAAACAATAATGTCATAAATCTGCAAGGTTTTTACATTGTATCAGTGGGACAGTAGCTGTGGAATTCCATGGAGTTGGTATCTTTAAGAAAAAAATACAAGTATTATGGAATACTGACTGCTGTGAGAGTTAACTAGGAAAAATTTTTTGATATGGATATTTCCAAAACATTATAGGAGTTCGCATATGCATTTAGAAGCATAAGTGGTGCATTCTGTTTGGGGCTCCGAGACCTTTGCCTTGCTGGTTGATTGTGCCTGTTTCATTTCAATTGCTGGTAGGAGTTGGTGTGTTCATCTGCTCTTCCCTACGCATCTGCTTTTGGCCACCAGTTGAGATGGACTTTGATCTGAGCCAGGGTGAACACTCTTAGCAGACAAGTATTGCCTGTTTTTGCAGTTAGTGACTGAAAGTCTGTCATTTTTTTTCTTAACGGTTTTTCTGTATGATGGTGAAATCTTTTCTGCTTAAATGTTTTCGTTACCAGCCGTGTACCACATGAGAGTGAATGGGGAATGATACATGAGATTTCTGTGAAGACTACAGCTGGGTGGTTGGGTTTTTTTTTTGCCCAGAATATTTAATATGCATTAAACTAGACTTTCTTACATTAGAGTGTATTTACTAGATTTCACCAGAGAATGCTACTGAACTTTAGTGTACTTGAAGTACCAGTTTTGCAATGGCCGGATTTCTTGCCGTCAGTATAACTTGTCAGTTGTATCCCATCTAAATGTCTTTTTGTGATCAGTGTTGCTGCATCTTCCATGAGCAGATCTGTCTTCCACTTTTCTTCAGTGCGTTAGTTCGGCAACCCTTGGAGCTTCTTGCGTAATGAGCTTTCATTTGCCTTTCAATTTCAGCAGGTAGTTGCTGGTTATAAACCAACTATATCTCAAAGTTATTCTTATTAGGAGAAGATGGAAAGAGAAAGTACAGTTGCTTGGTGATCTAATTCTCCTTACTCTTTAAAGTAAGCTGTCTAGTCAACCATTTCACTTGTCTAGGAGACTCTCAAATGTTGAAATTAAGCAGTTGAATTGGCTTTATTTTTCAGACCTCCCTGTGAAATGTTTCTAATGTCAGTGCACTTTGTTCTGGAACAGCAGCTGTTACTAGCTGACAGCTTGCATGACCAGAGGCTCTTGCCTTATTTTCTATGAGTATGTAATAATGCTTCTTAACTGAGCAGGTTTTGATCCCACTAGAGCTGGTGTTAACACTCTGTGATAGTTTGAGAACTTGTTCATGCTGAAAATCAGAGTACTGAGCTGTACTACTTATATCTTGCTTTGAGACCCTTTCAATGCTGCTTTGATCCCTAAAAGAGCAGGTATTAGGTGTTGTACGTATTCTTAGCCTCTTAGAAATTAACTAAAAATAAAAAACCTATAAGTAGATGCCCATACAAATGGTTTCATGAGACTGTTACTGTGCACTCTTGTACTAATTCTAACCTTTAATTAAAAAAACTCACCCCCCTAAAAAAAACAAAACAAAGCCACCAACCTACCCCCCCTTCAACCTTGACTAAAACCATTTTGTTATGAGTGTCTGGCAGTTTTCTAAGTCCTTTGTGATCATTCGGGCCACAAAGAGGTTTTCTACAATCTCATGTAGTTTAATTTTGTTTGGAAAGAATTTTTATTTATTTATTTTTAAAACCTGCAGAGATAGCAATTGGGTAGTGCCATACTAAATGAAATGTGGTAAAGCTGAACAGCTCCCTTCAGTTTGTGGGTCAACACTAATTTTTATGTAGAAAGGAAAACTTACATCATTGGCTTCAGATACGTTGTTGTAAATAATTTACAGCAATGTTTATTTATTTAATATTGAAGCTGAATTATCTTTAAAACAGTCAAAAAGCCATTTTTATGACATTACTTTTCCTAAACTTAGGTAGCCATCATGAAGGATTTGGAGGTTGTTTTTCTTCCCTTCTTGTCCATGCTATAATTGGTATGTGAAGTCCCTTTGCTCTATAGCTGGCAGTTTGGAATTTTGTAGTTTCTCCTTCCTATTAATTTAAATAAAATGTTCCCATTTAATGACGGATTTGTGTCTAATGGATAACTGGCTGAAAAGAGGTTAAGGAAAATCTTTGGTTTAGGTTAATGTCTCATTATGCTTAGGTCTGTGAAAGGGTAGTACTGCACTTTACTGAATTGCATAAAGATACTGTGGTTGGAAAGGAAGGAGAGTGGGAATGAGCTGCAGCCTGTGATAAGAAAAGAGCTTAGGAAGCTGTGCAGAGTACTAGAAAGAACTAGAAGTGGCTCATAAGCCCAGTTAGAGGTATGTATCTTGTGACATTTGTACTGTTTAATTGTATGTTTTAAATGTGAGTTGGTTGTAAAATCTGTGTTGCTTGAGACTTATCTGTTGTTTCGGACTGTCCTTAGCCTATTTCAAGATTTTTGTTCGGTTATTTGTTTTCTAAAGGGAGGTAAGAGAAGCAGGAAACTTGTTTCAACTCAGTTGATATTGGGGCTTCTAAGTTGACATAGTTGATTACACATGACAGGAGGAGGTCTTGCTCCCCTTTGTGGTGGCTTTGATAGTCTATCATGAACTGAGTCAACCTGCTAACAGTAGAAAACTACCTACTTTTTGAGTTAACTTTTTACTTGGTGGCTGAATCAGCTGAGTTGGCCTGGGAAAGTGCTTATAAAGGTCTGGAGGAAACTGGACCTAGGAGGATCAGTGACAGCAAGATATCGAAGGGGGAGTAGGTCTTCATCTCTGTGGGTGGTGAGCTGATTGATCACCCTGTCTTGTGAAGCAACAACAAGAAAAATATAGTTCTGTGAGATGGCTGAATTAAGCCAATGTTTATCTGCTGCCAAAATGGGTGGACCTGGTTACCACTCCTTCTCTCAGCTATGAAATTCAGCTTCTTAGCTGTCAGTGTCGGTGCTTGTCTGATCCTTCAGAGAGACAGTTCAGCTCATAAAGATGATTTAAAAACCAAACCCAAACAAATAGCAGAAGCGGTCAGAAAAGTGTAAGAGCCATTTTGAGTAAGGATGTGGAACTGTGTGGGAAGGAGTGAGTCTGCCCATCAGAGGCAGCTAGCAGATTAGCTAAAGATACTTGGCTTTAGGATTCAGTTTTGATATCCAGATTGGGATGACTACTACTGCAGTTCTTTTCCTCTGTCACCTTTCTTGGGCTACAGTGGTGGTTATGTGAACAGGTAAGGAAACTATCTTAGTCCCCTCTCCCCCCTTTTTGGAGGCACTTTTAGTTTTGAGCCAGATCAGCTTTCTAAGACACTCAAACATACACCAGTGGAAGGAACAGGACTGCAGCAGTTGGTTAGAGTGGTTTAAATTGTTGTGAATCCTTTTCTTCTGGCTGTAATCTGACAGTAGAAGAGTTTTGTCTAGTGTTAAGAAAAGCGTGGAAGTTTTTCTCATGTTGAGAGTTGTGCACCTCTGACTTTGCAGCTGACAACTGAACTTTCCTTGCCCTATTCACAGGGAGTCACAGGAGGTGGAAGGGGAGAAGGAAGCAAGTCAGCTTTCTTAGCAAAAGCCATTTTACTGGCTCATCTCTATCAGCTGTGGTTCCAGAGCTGCTTTTTTAACTGCCATGACTGCATCCTGCTACTGAAAAGAACCCTTTGCTATATATTTTGTAGCTCTAGTCTCATACACATAGTAGTGTTTTGGATGACTGTAGTTTTATGCTGGATCTGTTTCTTGGTTTAGTTCACTGCATAACCTTATGAGAGACAAGAGAGGGGTCAGCTTTACCACTTAGCTGTTCTGGCTTGCTGAGCACTGGCATAAACACTAACGTTGATATAAGGAAGGGAGGTGTTGGAGTGTGCCTGGACCAAAGGCTTTGCCTAGGGAAATTGGCTGCAGAGCAGCACCCAGATAAAGAGGAAGCTATTAAGGGGGGGCAGAGGAATTTGGAGAACCAACTCAGGCTGATGGTTTGGCATTCAGAGCCGGAGGGTAAAACTGTTGTAGCACAAATTCTACTTCCTGTCATTGTTTGGGTACTAAGAAGTGGTGAAGGGATCCTAGAACAGGCACTTGCAAAGAAGCATGCTGCTCCCCTCTGAGCACACAATCCACTGTTTTATTCTGTTCCTAAGCAAGAGCTTTTGTTTACTGTGTCTGTTGGTGAAGTGTATCCAAGCTCTGCTCATTTCTTTTTTTAAGATACTAAGATTTCTTTCTCGGGGGGTGGTTTATCTGAAGCTATATTAAAGTAATTGTGGCAGTAAAATGGAGAATGACTTAATAAATAACTGAATCTGTCCCTTTTGTGTTATACAATTGACTTTTGTAAGACATGCTTAACTGCTTTTCCCAGAGTGTCTGCCTCATTTCAGGTATAAGATTTACAGTGCTAAGTGAATGAGATAACTGGTAAAAAGACACTTTACTCTTGGAGTTAACCAGTGTAGTTACTTTAAACCATTTGTTTGCCATGGAGTTAGCTGGCATGCGACTGTTAATTGATCTTTGCAGCATCTGTTTATGTCACAAGGTGGTAAACTGCATGGGAATTCATATACAGCTCTTATTCCTGATGCAGGCTTCTGCTTGTGTTTATGATAGCATAGTCTGCTCAGGCTCTGTAAGTGAATGGGCTGCAAGCTATTCTCATAAGAACTTTCCTATTACAAACTTGCAATGTCTTAAAACTATAAAATTAAAACAAAATATTACTATTAGGTGTAGGCAATAAAATATTTATAAGTACTATCTAAAACAGATTCTAACCTAAACTTAAGAGGCACTACAGCTTCGTTTGCAAGTTTTGAACCTCTTTTTCAGTCGACAACAGTACAAAACTTCAGGACTCCAGATGTTTTTTGCTGGAAGGTTCTGAAGTAGCAGCAATGGCTAGTTATTTCGTCTGTTTCTACCTGTGAACACACCAGTCTGCAGTCTGCTCCTAAAAGGCCTGCTACATAGAAGTAACTAGAAGTGCAGTGATCTTGTGCCAGTTTGAGACAGTGCTTGCATCAAAGAGGTTGTGCTTGTCTGTCATCTTCGTTGTGCTGACGCTAGTGTTCCTATGGTCTCCTTAACCAACAAGCTGGTCGCCAGCCTTACAAGAACAAGAAATATCAGATTGCCACTTGAGAACTAGTGCTGGGACGCCTAATCACATGTCACTTTGATTAGATTTTGAAATATTTTTCTAATGTTTGTAAGATTTGTGCAGAAATACTGGATAGTTTTGAGGTTCTGATTTATCAAATGATACTGAAATCACTTTGTAAGGTTAATGGCAAAAGCTATTCTGTGTTCTATTTCTGGTTTTATTTATAGGTTGTTTTTTGTAAGTGGGATGGTGATTATGTGCTGCGATGGGGCAGCTGGATTTCATTGGTGGTATAAAAGTTACCTGTATATGTAAACAGTGTTCTGTGACTAGAAGAACTATTAATATTTTAAGGTTCCTTAGACATTTGTGTTCTCTGTCACTGCAGCTCCAGTGTTCTGCCTGTCCTCCTCCCTGTTTCTTTCTTACTTCCAGTACTCTCCCCCATTCCTCATCCGCTTCTCTTATGTCCAGTAATTTTGTTGAAGAAGATCTCTACCTGCTTCCAAGCTGCTTGTGTTCTGACAGCTTGCTATGATAAGCCAGAGAGCTACAGAAAAGAGATCTATTAAGGCTGATGCTGCAGACTTTGCCTTGGGCTGTAGTTCCATGCCACTTCAAGCTGTTGATCTACTGGCTGCTGCATTTCTCTTCCCTAATTTGAACTAACTCTCATGCTTGTCTGACCCAGCCATTTCTCTTTGCTTTGTCACTCTTCTCAGGTTAGCGTGCTAACCCAGCAAGCAACTGAAATGGCTTAGATGAGTTCTCAAGCCATATGGAGAAAGAGCACAAACATGCGGTAGGGAAGAGAGTAGGGACAGCAGCACCAACAGCTGGTTTAGGCTGCTGGAATTGCTGCATCGCTTGGGATATTAATCTCGGTGTCATCAGTTTGTTGATGACACTCATGTTGTGATAAAATTAAATGCAAGTCTCCTATTTCTGTTAGATATGATTGAAACTGGCCATTTAGCTTTTAAGACCAAAATGACAGGTGGGCAGTTATTACGATTGTATAGGCTTTGTTTTCTCATTAAACCATACTAAAAAACTATTAAGAATGCTGAATTTAGTAGTAGAAAGACAATGTCACTATATGTAAACCTCTGGTATGCATATCTTGTGTCTTGCAGTAGGGTTCTTTTCTTTATCCCCTTGTTTGCTGTTTTTTATTACCAGATATGTCACTCCTGATCAGCTGTTGCTGACCTCTAGTATGTGGCTAAAATAGCCTTATCTTACTGGACAAATAAAGCAAACTACAGCAGGAACTTGGATGCCACAGTATTGTATGTTATGTGATATAGTTCAGAATTTAATTGTATGTAAACCAAAAGTACGACTGTCAAGTTGTAAAAGGCTGAAAATGTGAAATTTGATTGAGCAGACTGGGAAGAATGACCCCTCCAAGTAAATGAACAAGGAAAAAATAACTGTAAAAAGTATTATGTTTACAAACCTAGGTAGTTTGAGTACTCCTATTGACTGCATTACCTTTGCTTTTCTGCGCTTTCATGAACAGAAGAAATTGCCCTTTTTCTGACCAGTGTCCATGTAATGTGAAGTAGTTAGCCTGATTTCAGACGTAAATGGGTTATCTGAGGGGGACAATATTTGTGTTGTCTGTCTGGCTGTAATGTGAACTTAGCTGTTGCCAGTTCTGCTTGGACTATTTTTTGGCCTATTGGGAACCAGTGAGCAGTAACACATAATGGTTGTAAGAGCCATGTATGTACTGCTGTTACCTCCGCTGATAAATTAGGAGATAGGTGGAAGTGAGTTGCTATTGAGGATCTAGTTAACTTGGAAGAAAGCTGAAAGTACTGAAGGGGAAGCAGACGTACGTTTGTGAGGAGCACCAAGACCTGTGGTTACTGTGGAGAGAGGATGTGAAAATGATACTTTGAAGGTCTGTTAGGAAACTTTTTTTTACACTTAATTTTAAAGGCAGAACTACTTTTTCAACAGAAGAATTATTTTTTGTTGAATTTTTGAAAATAACTGCTTTGACTTTAATGATTCTGGAACTTTAAAAGATGTTATGTTATAAAAAAGTTGCATACGCTTCAGAGTAGGTGAAATGTGCTATCTCAAGGTCTAATAATTAATTTTAAGCAATACATACCATTCACTTAAATGAATTTCTATTAGTTCTTAACAGATCTTTAATTTACTTAAAATGTCCTTCTTTTCTTTTTTTTTTAGGTGTTGGGAAATCATGTTTATTGTTACAGTTTACAGACAAGCGGTTTCAACCAGTCCACGATCTCACTATTGGTAGGTCTATTTTATCCCCCACAATGCTAATGGTTAAGCAGCTAGGGCACCTCAAGGTGCATTTATGAGTTTGTGCCGCGGTAATGTAGGTTTGTACTGTGTCAAGGTAGCGGTGAATCTTTAGCTGATTAATATTTCTTGGCTAATAAAGCCAAGTGGAGGCCATTTTTCTTATTGGGAAGGTACAATCTGAAATGATTAAAATTCACGACTGTAGTATCTCAACTGTCTCTTCAGAAAAGCTAAAAACTGGGCATGGAAGCAGAATTAGCCAAGCTTGAAATGCATTGATGGTGATGCAAATGGCAGATTTTTCACTAGGGAACAGAATATTAGCCTAGCCACAGAACCTTGAAGACAAGTTACAGATAAACTAAAGCAAAGTTAACCTTAAAGACAAATAAACAAATTTATTATTTGGGAAGACTAACTTCTGGATAGAGAAGAAGTGTGAAGGTATTCACTGTTTGGAAGGGACAGGGGTTTTTCTTCCTGACTCTTCAGTTGGACGTAGACCATTTGTGTTAAGTATGATTTGATATTGATACAAGGGAAGTGAATACACGTTAACAGAATGCATTGCCTGTGATCTAACTACAGTAAATGATACAAACTTTTCTTTATCTTTCCACACAAAATATGAGGAATAGTGTGGGAATAAATTCTTCTGTAGGCAAGCTTAGTCTTCAGATCAGTTTCAATGTTAAGCGTAACAGATGCTAGCCTCTGATAAGGTTTGAGAACCTTTGAACTCCTTGATGTTATTTCAAGGAACCTATATGAGTCTTGCGCAAAATGTATTCCTAGTCTCTATTTTTAGTTTGTGCCCTGGAATAGGTAGGCTTCCTGTGTTTGGGAGTACTGAAATAGACTCTTGAAATATAAACAAATATTCTTCATGTAACAATGTATCAGGTGGTTTGGTTATGGCTTCCCTTTATCTCTTGACAGTCCTCCCACACCTTATATGTGGCTGTCTAATATAATTCAAATTCTTAGGCTAACATCGGTTGTCAAATATTTCTGAGACCTTGGCAGCAGATAGGCTGGCTGAATAAAGAGCCTGCGTTCTTCAGGGAGTCATGAGTTATTGTAATCTTTTCTTCTTTAGGCCTGCCAAATATATGACACCTTATATGTATCACCTATGCCTTTGGCAGCCCTGTCACGTCAGCAAACTGATAGGCTGTGGGAAACAGCTTCACCTCAGCAGGGCGGCTGTGATGCCAGTTCTTTGCCTGGCATGTAGCTAGCTGAAATCTGGGAGCAGAAACTGAAGCTATTGGGATGAGAAGGTGAACCTAGATAGCAACATAATGAGGGATGTAGGAATGGAGCGTGGGAAGCTGCTTGGAAAGGGGAAGGAGGGGCATAGGCTGGAAGCAGCCTCCTTTTACTTAACTGATAGGGCATGCTTGTGTGTTCTGGCCAGGAGAGTGCTCCTCCCAAGTACCCAAACAGATTTAGAAAGACACAGATAAATAAAGAACATGGGTTCAAAGTCATAGGAATGCCCATGCAGGGCAAGATGGGATGGGTTGACATTACCTGATGCACTTCCAACTGATGATGTTAAAACTGCTGAGAACCTGCATATTTAATAAAAAGGCTTGTGTTATGTAGCCTAACTTTGTTCAATATAATACAATGATTTGTATTATACTGTATTTGTATTATATTGTATTATCCTATAACTATGGGAGTGCAGATTCTAGTCCTGTTGTGAGCAGCTCAGGAGGGGAGAAGGGAAACTGAAATTGGACATGTGGAAAAAAGACATTTCATGTAGAGTTGTGGAAAATTCAGCCCCAAATTTTAGTATGAGCCTAAAATGTTATCTCTTAAGATTTAAGAATTTCAGAGAGAAACTTTACCTCTAATGAAAACAAGACTGGGGGCAGGGGGAGGGGAGAGAGAGAGAATACATAGAAGCAGGTATTTTTCTGTCTTTGGGCTACATTCAGAACTGTGCATAATTGTAATAGCATACTCTGAAAGAACTTACAATGTAACAACTATCGCCGTTTATTTTTCATTTGGGAGTTGAAGTATCTGTTATTAAAAGAAATGAAGGAGGCAGGGAGAAGCTGCGTGATGCAGTTGGGGGGGGGGGGACCCAATCACCCAAAAAACCCAAAACCAGCAAAACCCAAACATGCACACAAAAACCCAATGGAAAAAAAGCCCCATAACATTTGCAGGTAGATATGGGTGACAAAAAAACACTGTAAACTTTCTGTTTGGTTTGCTCATTGCCCTTAGGACTGCCCTTACTGTAAACCTGAACAGCTTCTATTCCTTCTTTAAGAGAACAAACTTACCATCAAACTGTGTGTGTTGTTTCAAATTCTGAATTTTCTCTCAGCAGATATTTTGATGGAAGAGGATGAATATCCTTTTAATTTTTCTATGGGGTTGTGTGTAGAAACTAAACATTTAGGATTATTGCTAGATTTAAATCAGCAGCTCTATATCTGCATTTGAGATCGAGTAATACCCGTAGTGTTGACACTTGTGGTAGTCCAAGGACCTTCCCCTGGCTTTGCAGTCAGCTTCAGAGAGAGCATTGGCATTCATCTGCTTCCTCCTTTCTGCCCTTGCTGCTCCATTCTTCCAACTTGTTTGCACACAGTTACTGCAAGTTATTTGGATGATAAAGAAACTTAAGATACCAGATCTTTAATTTTTTCTGAAATTATGGATATATGAAGCACAGATTAATGGAAACTTGATAGCCTTTAAATATGTCCACTATCTCTAGGCATTCATCAGATTTTAACCACTGTAGTAATAGCCTCAATTTATGCTTAATTTACTGTTAATGATCTTAAAATTGCTTTAAAAGATGGTACAAAAGGGTGATTTTTTCCGCTGAAGAAACTCCTTTTATTTATTTGAAACACTTTTTTTTTTTGCTTGGTTATTAAATTTGATCTTTAACTAGCTAGAATTTTGGAAGTACTTTTTTCCGTAAAGGTAGATGAGTTTTCATTAATACAGTAATAAAATTTATCTTGCTGAAGGTGACATTTGTATGCTCACTTAATAGAATATTTTATTGATAAAGAATTGTAGGTTTAATTTCTTCTGAACTGGTTTCAGGGATCTGTCATTGATAGAGTATTAGAATAACTGTGACTCTTCAATTTCCTGTTTGCATTCAAATGGACATGTTTTTCTCCCTCTGATCCAGGGCAACTAAATCATTTTGAAAACTCTGTAGGAAAAAATACCTCCTTGACGCTTTCTCTAATTAATGCATTTTTAAAGCACTTGGAAAGTAACAGTTTGCTTCCTTCTGGAAAACTTTCCAGCTCTTTCAAGCAGCTGCAAAATTAACTAAAAACAGATTATGAAAGAGAGTATTTCCTACTAATACAATGTTGAGATAACTTAAATTTACTTTCTTGCTTTCATAGTACTTGATATTCTTCTTTCTAATATATGCTAATAATTTAATCTTTTGTAAAATCTATTCAGGTGTAGAATTTGGGGCTCGAATGATAACTATTGATGGAAAACAGATAAAGCTTCAGATATGGGATACGGTAAGTAATACATCATAGAAATTACTTAAACATATGGCTCCATGAGCTTTCCCTTTGTTCTGGTAAAGCACTCTATCATCAGCATCCATGTGAGACTATGTTCTTTGTCTTGCAGCTTTCTTTGGTTTCTATGAAGATTAAAAATTTGCTAAAAATTCCTTTTTTGGTATGACATATTCTTAAAACAGTGCAAATCTCTGCTGTTTGCACTGTAACTTTCCTTCCTCAGGTAACACTTTGTCAGATTTGTAAGACTGGAATTCGTGCTACTTCACTTTTTTGCGACAGTTTTCTATAGTATTAAGAACTTAAATTTCTCTGAATAGTCTTTCTCTGTGCATTCATACAAGGTCTGGTTAATATAACATCCTGTTGGGAAATGGTGGTGTGTCTACTAGCTTTAATCAAGAATTCTCTAGAGAAAATATTTGCATTTCCACTGTAGAAGAAAAAATACGGCTCACTGTTTTCATAGAAGATGACTTATGAACTCAAGTTCACTATAATCATGACGATAGTAAATACTTCAGACAGTCAAGAAGAGAGTATTAAAAGTTTTAAGTTTCAAAAAGCCTACTAAAAAGCAGACTTTGACTTTTGAGGGGGTTCAGGTTAAGAACGTACAGTCAGCTGTTTACTTCTTGTCAGTCAATTTACCATAGAGCAGCCTCAATGTCTACACTTGTGATGCAACAGCTTTAAGATGCTCGTGCTGATGGCTACGTCTTCCAAATGTGCTTAACTGTTCCCTAAGGCAGGATTGTCTCTTCCCTTTTCCAAAAGCATTTTAGGATACTTTTAGAAACTTACAGCCATAGCTTCATGTATGTGCTTTTTTTGATATAGCAAATCAATGATACAAATGAATGTATCAATGAAGATACATTCATACATGCATACCTACATATGTGCATCTGTACATAAAAATGTAAACAAATACAGTAGTTCAGCTAACCTCTTAGGTAGATCTGAGGTACCTTATTTTACAAGTTCATCACTTGAAATGGCATCTAACACCTGTGTCGTCTTGGAAGTTCTCCATGAAAAGGTATATAAGAATATGGTCAGATTGTGCTTACTTTAGGCTTTTTCTGCCCTGGGCATTTTTACTGTTATAACTATGGATTGCTGGCTACCAAGGTGGCTGATCATTTTTAAGTTCAATAGACAAGCAAATCTCTGCATAAACAGTAGCTTCAGAAGCAAACTTTTAGTATGTAGTGCAACTACGTGAGAACATACCTACACTGGTCCTTGTTTCCTAAAATTGGGACAGATTCTCTGTAGTCAAAATTACTAATTTTACTAACAATGCAGCCACTGTCTTTCATTGGCTTTCAAACTGATTTTGTTAATGTGCTATTACCTGCTCCTTGGATACAAGTGAACTTCAACTATTTTTGAGTAGATTGTGTTTTTCTTGGTGCGTCTGACCCAGTAGCTCTTCACTGTCTTGAATGCTTGCAAAGTGTCCAATAGCCAAAATTTCAATGGAATTGATTTTGATTATAACTTACAAACTCTTTTTGACCAGGGATTTTATCTGGCTAGCTTCTTAAGTATGTCATACATAAATTAAAAATATTCATTGAAAGCTTTCATACACTGAGTAGATTGTATGCTTGTGTTGTAGTTAATAATTTATAAGCTGTAAGCAATGAATGATTTAGTATATTGTCTGTAGTTTAAATTTTAAGTGTATACAGTCTGATTTTTAAAACACAGATTGTTTTTGTTCTAATCCAATCTTGACTTGTAAGCATATCTAAATTCCCCTGTCTCAGTTCTGATCTTGGGTGCAAAGATGTTGAGGGAATAGCAAAATAAGAAATATGAAGTTATTCTCAAGAGACATTTTACTTATGAGTGTTAAGGTACACAAAGATATCCATAATGACAAAGGTTACCATGTCTGTATTGTGTATCTGCATTGAGCATTTCCTGAATTTCTTTTTCTGTTAGCAAAAACTGCTAGCTGTTACTGGTGCTATCTCTGTATTTATTAAGCTTTAACAATTTGTTTGATAAAAGAAAGTTCCTTTTACACCTATGGCTAAGGAAATACATGAAGTATTTTTATGTTTTCAGTTGGTGCTTACTGAGTCACAGCACCAGCACTTCTTCGATTTAGTGCTAGCCTTACATACCTGCTTTTAATCCATCACTGAACAGGAAGCATCTTGAGCAGAGACATAAGAAGTGGACAACTAGGTAAAATTTGTTTTGACTGATTAACAATGAATAAGGATTGCTTTCTTAAGAGAATCAAACACTTGAATTCAGATTTTCTGGCCAGATATTTCCATGCAATGGTGTTCAGTTTGTGTTGTCTTCAGCAGATCACTGCAGCTGCAAGGAAAGGTGTGTCTTAATAATGAGAATACATGGAACCTGCAGCACACCTCTCACTACAGGAGTATGTCATAACTTACAGCAGCAGCTGAAGCTAATACTGTTGCATGTCTGAGAGGTCCATTTGTGTGCTCTTCTTGTATCATAACTCAAGAATATTTGACTTTTTCATTAGCATCTTAGTTTGGATCAGGAGTGTGTTACAGAAGTTAGTTCTGCTTACTGCAGTCTGATTTTCACATGGGAATATGCAAACTGAATCTCTTTTGGATGAAGCTGAACTGGAAGATATGCTGAAGGAATGCACAGATGACCATTAGAAATTGTAGTCCAGTATTTGGTCCTGTGAGCTGGTAGTCTAGTAAAAATAGTCTGATGAGAGGAAAACAAACAAAAAACACCACACAACACTAAAACCAAAAAAAAGACCCAAAACACCCAAAACAAAAACACCACACACACACAAAAAATGCCGAAACACTCCCCCCCCCTCCCCCCCCCAAAAAAACCCCAAACTACCCCAAAACAACAACAAAAAACCCAAACCTCAAATTCCATGAAAGATACTCAGTGTGGCCCTTGCACACTTGGTGATAGATCTTGCAATCCCAGCTCTACTGCTGGTCATATGGCTACAGCAGCAGATAGTGCATCGTGGTGTTCTCTCCCAGCTGCAGGCTGCTCCTGATACCCCCACTGTGGGCTCTGCAAGCTTGCTACTATGTGTGCTGTGGCATGCCCAGGTTTTTATGTTTGCAAGTCCTTGGGTTTCACTTTTCCTTTCTGATGTATTTAGGTCAGTCAAAGGGAGTGCAGGTATTGGACCAAATTGTTTATTTGTCTTGTCTGCCTTTAGTCTCTAGATTATTTCCTTTCCTGTAACTTTAATCTTAGTAATGGCTTTCAGTAGTTGGGTAGACGGAGGAATATTTTTGTCAAAACTGGTTAGTTGGTAATTGCCTACTATGAGAAGTTAAGCTACTCTTTTGTGGAAGCATGGTATTTGAACTAGTGTCAGTTGCAAAAATAACTTCTGGAGAACTAGAAGTGGTCTACAGAAGCTGGCAAGGATCAAAATGACCGTTCTGGGAGCTATTAAGCTTTCTGAATTTAAACAAGCTGTGTAGGTGAGGTTGTTTGTCTTGTGGCAATGTAACACTGAGAAATACTATAAAATTGCTTCTCCTCAGAAAAACTTCGTTGTTGTAGAGAGATACTGGGCTTGTTAGCAGGCTGAGTCAGGAGCCTTCATTTTGTTGTTGAGGGTGATGTTTTGTATTGTATTGACTGTTACTAACAAGTCATTGTTGATTAGCAAAAATAAGCAGTAGTTGAAAGAGGGGATTTAAGTTCTCTCAGATGCTGCAGGGGAGAGATCAGCGATGATACTAAGTAATACTGCTTATGTTCTCTACATTAAATTGATATGAATGAGAATTCATCCTGTGTATTTAAATACAATATTTGTTTAATATGTATTTCTGCTTCATTTCTTGGAAATCTGTGATTTAAAAGTTTATTTTTATTTATTATTATGTTTCTATAATACCTTAGTCTAAGACTAGTCTTGCTCAGACTAAGACTAAATACCTGAAATCATATTTTCTTTTTTATAAGCTAATTTCAAGTAATTTCTTGGTTTCCATACAAGTGAGCTTTCTAATTAAATTGACAGTGTAGTAGTTGAGAACTTACACAAAAAAGCATGTTTATGCAAGACGGAAGGTGTAATTGTTGAAGGCATGTCTATTTTCCCTAAACCCATGGTGTGACTTGTCTGTCCACTTTCAGATATTCAGAATATACTAATCCTTGGAAAATTCAGTTATTTTTCCTGTATCTGCAAACAATTGGCATCTAGTAGAACCAAATAAAGTTCCCTTAATTCATTAAATGAATATTCATTTAATCTTAGGGATATTGACAATCGCTAGTATGTAGTGCTCATCCTGAGAGTTCTTTACTATTTGTCTACTTAATGATATTTTCTACTTGCTTTAGTAGTCGGAGCATATTTTCATGTTCATGGGCAGTTGATGAGTTCTTCTACTGTATTTTTACTAATCTGACTCTTTAACTGTTGTACCTGCAAGAATGTGGCTACATCTTACAGCTCAAGTTATGATGACTCAGTGCTCTTGACCCTCTGTTTTACTGCTATGAAGTAACAATAACTTGCAGAGGATCTGTTTTGGTTCCTGAAACTAGTTTGATCATCAGTTCAGACTGTTTGCTGCTATGTGGAAGCATAAATTTATTTCTGGATTCATGGATTGGAGGGGAATTTGTCCGTTTAATAGTTACTCCTTCTGAAGTTTGTGTAATAGGACCATCATCTCAACTTCAGTGCCAGTAGCTAAGTTATTGTTGACATCCATGGTGACACTTTAGGAGGGTAAGGTAACTTGGTACACCTTCTAGCTTAGTGTTCACAAATCTTTGTCTGTCGTGCTTAAAAGTATTTGATTATTGAAATGCTATATTATTGGTATTTTATTTTCTGACTGGTGATAGATTTCTTGTCAGTTTATCTGTGGCTTTCTACAACAACAGAGCGAGCTCTTGCTTAGGATAAGGCCTTAGGTGGAAGGGGGGCAAGTCACTTCCCTTTGTCCATAGTGGAACTCCCATTTTAGTGAGGGTAGCTACTTAAAACCTAAAGATGTCAAATATATTTATAAACTGATATAAATCATAAGGGTACTTCTGATAATGGAGGCCAAAAGCCTTCTGTTGGTGTGATATGTTGGGAATTGCTTTGGATGTCTAAATGGCATGCATTCAGCAACATCAGAAGAAAAGGCATATGTACAAAATGATCTGTATTTAGACATATGTACAGTTTCACCCTTGGGGATCTTTAGTCCTCTTGAAATTTCAGTTCTTATTAGGATGCTGACAGGGTTACTCTGAGGCAACATGTAACTTGGCTGAATCCTCCACATAAATTCTGACTCTTTCTTAAATTGTTATGGATTCATCTTCATAAGCGTCTTTAGTTCCGTTCCTGTTCAGGAACGTCTTTTCTGGAAAGCGGAAGGTTTGGGGGATTTTTTAATTATTTTTATATTACTTTTTTGCCTATTCTTTGTACTACGTGCCAGTAAATCACCCTCAAATTCTTATTCTGGAGTAGAGACATGATTGCAAGAAAGATTAATGCATTTGTATAAACAAGTTGCCATGTGACTAAAAGGCTGTTAATTTATTTATAACTTTCAAAACTGTATTCAAAGGTATGTATCGCTTCTCTCTCTTACTGGAACATTTTGTTCCAGGCATCAACTTTGTGGAGTAGTGCCCAACTGGCAGTTGTCACAGGTAGTGTGATACTTGTGTCAGTTGGCTGTGTCTTAGGTGTCTTTTTAGTTTTCTATAAAGCTTATGAAAGTGTAAACAAGTTTACATGAGCAATAATTCCCAATGTGAATGAGGTGTTCTGTCGTTGGGTTTGAACGTGCCACACATGTATGCCCCTTTTAGAAGTGAAGGAGTCAAGCTGCTAGCTATGGTACATTGTAGTTTCTAATTTTTCATGTAGATGTATACTATAAAGTTTCCTCCTAATAAAAACTATTGGTCAGCTTGGATGTTGAAGGCCTGCTGGGATGTCCTTGGATAACTTTGTCCGTGAAGAAACTTTCCAAATTCTTCAGCATTGAGAACAGAGAATTCAGTAAAATTAATGGACTGTTTTCTAGGGAGATGTGCTGTTGTGGATCTTATTTCATTATCTAACTACTTTCTTACTCTTTTTATTTTTGTTTTTCGTTAGTTTATAGATTTAAAAATATGCAGTTAAGGAACTTGCAAGGAACTCTTTTTGATAGCGAACACTTGCCTGCACATTTTGCAGCTGACACCTATGGGACTACACCCTGTACTTGGAAATGACACTGTGATTTCCTATAGAAATAGTAACACTTGGAGTCTTCTCAAATGTGCCACGCATACTGTGTCAGTGGTAACACAGTTGCATAGCTTAAGTATTCCTGAAAACTTTAGTGCAGGCCCTGAATCTCTGTGTATCTCAGTGACCTAAGGTGATTGATAATGCTTCATGTTCTGTTTACATCATTGTTTTGAAGTTGCATTTTGATCTCTATACTGAGGTATATTTAGAGAAGCACATGGGAGGTATGTCCATGCAGTTCTACAGTTCAAGCAGGGATGAAGATTTCTGTACTATTCTGAAGACTTGTAACTCCTAGAACTATGATTATGTAAGTCTGTCATATCAGAAAATTTGTTTTTGTTAACCAATATGATATGAATTGTAAAAGCTTACAGTCCAGAAAACAGCCAAAAAGAATGTTACTTAGCACTTAAAAACATCACTTCTTT
The DNA here is from genome assembly GCA_013397275.1 of Burhinus bistriatus. Classification (NCBI taxonomy): domain Eukaryota; kingdom Metazoa; phylum Chordata; class Aves; order Charadriiformes; family Burhinidae; genus Burhinus; species Burhinus bistriatus. Next base: position 44,266 of record VYXH01010717.1, on the reverse strand, counting down.
ATCAGAGGCCCACATCTTTTCTTGATTAGTGAACTACTTATGTCAGAGCTATCACCTTTTTCTCTGAAGAGAGAGGATGCATGTTAAGGCCTGTTCAGTAAGTCTTTATTGGTTTCTGGAGACAACCTTTTCTGGGCTAGAGTTTCTACATGTGAAACAGCTGTCATGGTCTGTCTGTTACCAGAAGATCTTCCATCTTTCCATTTCCACTGCAGTGTAACTCTGAAACTGGGTATAACCAGGGGTTGCTTTGGAGCAAAGGCTTGTGTTGCCTGTACTGGGTGTAATACCCCTTGGGAAATACCCTGTTTAACATTACTTAGTGGCTACTGTCACTACTGTTCCCTATGGCCCTCTCCCCCCACGCTGAGCATGGCACAGGTTGCCCAGAGAGGTTGTAAGTTCTGCTAGAACCTCTGACAATCTTGGTTAACCATGATGAATTTATTCAGGGAGACGAACAGTTTATGTCAGGGTAGAATTTATGAAGGTGAACAGGCAATCTTAATGTGGTAGGCTAAGTCCATTTCATGTATGATTTTAGGCAATACACGGAATACACTAGTAACAATAACTTGTCTGTTGTCTGGGTAGGAGGAAAATACTGCATGCATCTACCGTGCACTTGAGCTAGTCGCCACACCAAGAAAAAGTTGTGGAGCTTCTGGGTAGGGAACCAAATATTGCACTAAAAACTTGGTTTGTTACTATTCCTTGGTGCATTCTAGCAGATTGTCTGTATTCTGTTACCTTAGTTTACATAAAGATACACTTGGACTCTTGGCCAAGTGCATATGCTGGTGTATTCTAATCGTGTTGAAACTATTAAATATATTGTCTTTGTAACTTTTTCCACTGGAATGGTAAGTTAAAGTGTTTTGATTTTGTTTAACTAAAGTAACTGAGTAACATGTCCCAAGTGGGATCCCCCAGAGATCAATACTTGCCCCAACACTGTTTAATATCTTCATAAGTGATCTGGATGATGGGATTGAGTGTACGCTGACGAACTTTGATACCAAACTGAGTGGGGAAGTGGACACTTCGGAACGGAGAGCCACCCTGCAGGAAGACCTAGATAGGCTGGAAGAGTCAGCTAACAAGAACCTTAAGAAGTTCAACAAGGACAAACGTAAGGTCTTGTGCCCAGGAAAACATAATCCAGGACTGTAGCAGAAGCTGGGATCTACCCGGCTGGGGAACAGCTGTGTGCAAAGGGACCTGGGGGTCTTGGTGGACAGCAAGCTCAATATGAGAGAACAGTGTGCTGCTGCGGCAAAGAAAGTCAATGGGATGCTGGGTTGCATCAACACGGGCATCACCAGCAGAGATAAGGAAGTCATTATCCCACTCTACTCAGACCACACCTGGAATACTGTGTTCAGTTTTGGTCCCTGCTATACAAAAAAGATGTGGACAGGCTGGAGAGGGTCCAGAGAAGGGCCACCAAGACGATCAAAGGACTGGGAAGCCTGCCATATGAGGAAAGGCTGAGAGAATTGGGTTTGTTCAGCCGTGAGAAAAAAAGGCTTAGGGGAGACCTTATCAGCTCGTTCCAGTATTTAAAGAGTGACTACAAAGAAGATGGAGACTCCCTTTTTAAAAGGAGTCACATGGAAAAGATGAGGGGTAATGGGTACATGTTAGTCCTGGGGAGATTCTGACTGGACATAAGAGGACAGTTTTTCACAATGGGAACAATCAGCCATTGGAATAATCTTCCCCGGAAAGTGGTGGATTCCCCATTGTTATGGTTTGAGGAACCCACAACAATTTATTGTCATTTAGACAATTATTCTATCACCCAATGACCCCTCCCCACCCAGGAAGGGGAATCGGGGAAAAAACAAGGAAACACGGGGGTTGAAGTATAAACAGATTTAATAGACTATGAGTACATAATTAACATTAATAATACTAAAGAGCCAGTATTGATCCCGATACCACTATAAAATATGCAAGTATTATACTCAGCCAGTTATATCAGTAGGAAGCCGTGCATTCCCAGCAGTGGACAGCAAATGTCAGACACTGTGAGTGCTACGGCTTTGGGAGAAAGGGAAGGTCTCAGGATCGCAGCCATCAAGGAAGAGAGAGAACTTCTCAGCAAACTTTCTAATTTATATTGAATGTGACGTTCATGGTGTGAAATAATCCTGTTGGCCAACTTGGGTCAAGTGCCCGGTTCTTGCTCCTCCTTATCCCTGCACCTGGCTAGGCTCGAAAACACTGAGACCTTGAAACCCACACACCATAGCTGGCTATAAAGTAAATATTTTCACAAATTCAGACACTAGAGTCTTCTAAAAGTACAGTTTTCCCAAACATTAGAAGAGAAATTAGTCCTGTGTCGCTCAAACCAGGACACCCATCATTGGACACTTTTAAGATTCAGCTGGACAAGGTACTGGGATATCTTGTCTAGACTCTGCTTTTGCCGAGAAAGGTTGGACCAGGTGATCCTTGAGGTCCCTTCCAACCTGGTATTCTATGATTATTCTGGAAGATAAGGATGCTTTCTGAAGACTGAACATGTCGAAACTTGTGCAGCTGTTCTTGTTCAGTGACAGAATCTAGGTCAAGTTCTCCTTGAGTTCAAGAAGACCTTACATTAAGAAGAGTAACTGTGAGAAGAGAAAGTTCTCTGTATGTGAATTTTTTAGGTAGGGCTAAAGGGTAGCTTGTATTTGAAAAATATTTCATTCTTGCTTTTCATGGTTTTAAATCAGGGTAATTTCCTGTAGTTCTGCAGATAACTATCTTGCTGCATATAGGGTTTTTTCAGCATTAATAGTATTTCTTAATTGTGTTCTGTTTTATCTTTGAATTATGCTAAAGCTTCTGTTATTACTAAATATTAGAAGTAGACATTTCTTCCAACAACTGTCAGGTGCTAGATAGCACTTCTGAAAAACATGAGCATGGGGAGCTCAAGGTCTGCAATTATGAATATTTATTTTCCAGGACTGTGTTCTTTTGAGCAAGTGCTGAGATTTTTACAGAATACTTTTCTGTGAGAACTATCTAATTTATGTTGGATCTCTGAAGTTTTTCACCAGTGCATACGAAGATGACTCTTGCATCCTGTAGCTGTTTGACAAGCCTTATTTATCAAGTACAGAGGAAATTGATTAACTGTGGAGCAGAATTGTGTAAAATTGAATTCAGAACCATTTTCTTTTTTCATAATAAAATGATTACTGAAAGAATTCCATCTGAAGACTGTTGAAAGCTGGCTGCAGTTTATGATATAACGGATAAAATCTGCATCCTTGGCCTTCCAACAACCTTTACACCAGCAGATGGTGGGCGTAAAGATGTCATTCATCATTTATTTACAATGGGCTTTATTTATTCTAGTGTCAACAGCTGCCCCAGGGAGCGGGTTATTGAATTCAAATGTGAAGCTCTGGGTTATTTGCTTCCTTTCAAATTTGTCTTCAGAGCTTAGTTGCTAGGAGTCCATTCTGTGCTCTAATAATGATTCATGTATTGTGAAGCCATTCAGTAAATTGGGTTGTCAGGGATTGCCAAAAAAGGTTTAGAGGTCTTGTTCCGATTTTTTTTTTTTCCCCCAGACAGTACTGTGCTGTAGTTGGTGTCTTCTCCTTATGTGCCTTCTCTTGCTAGTGTTAGAGACTTTGTCCCCAATTGTCCTCTCTCTGATTTCCTCTCTATACTCCTTCTTGTCCCTGTCCTCTCAAAAGTAGAATTCTATAATTCTGTGATTCTAAGTTTGTGGTTTTCAGCGCTAAAAAAATAAATTTGAGATATGAAATAATGTAACTTTGTCTTCTGCAGGCAGGGCAGGAGTCCTTCCGTTCCATTACAAGGTCATATTACAGAGGAGCAGCAGGGGCTTTACTAGTCTATGACATTACAAGGTGAGACTACTGAGGAGGTAGAACTGGATTAAAATTATATGTCTTTGCAGAATTGTGCTATGGTATATAGCAGTGTTAAAATGTCTAATGTAGTTTGGCTTTTTGTATAGATATTTGTAATCTAATGTTTTGCCAACTTTCCTTAAGTGCTGAAAATCAAGTACATGTAACATATATACTTCCAATTTTCTCTGTATAGCGGTTGAGAAAAAGTATAGATAAAGTTTCAGGAAGAATGAAACAATGTGTTTTTATAAATTATTTGACCTTGAACCTCTGGATTACCTTTCTTGAGAAAGACCTTAAAATATTTCATTAATTCCTTTCTAGAGTTTTTATTACCATGAGCTATAATTTTTCTTTAATTATAGCAGACTTTTTTCTGAAGTGCCATTCTGCAAAGGGCTAAAATAGTAAAACATCAAAGTTTGATTACATAAAACCAGGAAATTTCTGCCATTGCTGTGTTTAGGAGATTCAGAAAATACAGGTCTTAGTGTGATTTTTTTTTTTTTGTAGCAGCTGTTCAGAAGTGACTAAGGTTTTCCTACTGTATTGAATAAAGTGTCTAGACAACTTATCTGCAAAACTGTGGGTACTGTGGCTGGTTTAGGAAGACGTTCAGGCTCCAAGATCCTGTTGGGGTGTGTGACTCCCTTTGTGGATCTTGGGTAGCGTTGCTGAATTAAGCAACAACTTTTACTACAGATTTGCTAGATGTTTTTCCTTTTGTTCCCCATTTATTTTTCTAATACCAGGAAGCAACGTTTCTTTCAATTGGATTTCCAGTAAATGAATCTGTGATTCATAAATAGATGGTTTTACTCCTCTGGAATCTTAAACACGCTTTACAAGCATGTGATTTAATATTTGGTGTACACATTCTGTGAAATTTGTAAGATGCCATATTCACGTGCCTTACTTTAAAAGACTGTTGATACATTCATTATTCAGTTTATAAACTCACAGAAAATTGTCAACCGTTTTCTGCCTTCAGTAGAACAAATATTACTATATGAGTATGTGATTATTTGTACTGTTGTTTGACTTGGTTGAGGCTGTGAGGAAGTTTTAAAATTCCATTCAGCGGATTTTTATATGTGTATAAAAATATGGATTATTACAGCTATAAGAATCCTCTTTACTCTTTGTAGCAAACATGTTTTCAATTACTTTTTAGGCAGAGTTCATTAATGCTCCTTGTTTACTAAATTTTTGTTCGCAGATTCTCCCTCTCACAAAGGGATTACTAGCTTTTATCCCTGGAGCATGTGTACTAATAAATTAGTTGGTTACTCAAGTAGAGAAGCTGACTTAACAGAAGGGAAGGAGATTTCTTGAAATACAGCTTTTAATTTTCATTCTCTTCCGTACTTAGGAGGGACACTTTCAACCACTTGACAACTTGGTTAGAAGATGCTCGTCAGCATTCCAATTCCAACATGGTTATAATGCTTATTGGAAATAAAAGGTAAAATTTAACCAGTTACGATTTTTGTAAGCAGCAAAAATTTATGACTTCTCTGGATTTCAGCTCTTGTGTTTTCTTATTTGTAGGCAGTCTATTAACTTTAAGTTACTTTCGGTCACTGGACATAGTTCTATGGTCAACCTAAACCTTTCCTTTTCTAATTAGACTAATACAATGTGCAGCACATGTGGATCAACTACCTTATATTCCAAGTACCTTTTTTAGAAGTAATTTTATTTTAAAAGGCTTCACTGTGAATGCATGAAGTCATGAATTATATGAATTACTTTTCTTGTTACTTTTTTACATCTGGAATCACCATTTAGAAGCACCTAGATCTCTCCCTTAGAAAGAGAATATGACTCCTAATTTTAGGTGTGCTAAAGTGCTTTAGTTTTTCGTTAAGAATCACAGCAGAGAAAACACCATTAAAAAAAAAAAAAGCCCATACTACAGGATTCACTTAAAAAAATTTTCTCAAATATAAAAAGTGCATAACTCAATGATTATGTGAGATGTTTCTAAACTCTTGGCCTGTTTCATATTCTGTATGTTTTAGCTGGGGTTGAGGACAGAGAATGCTTTTTCACCATTTTCTGGTGAATTCGGGCTGCTCTTAGACACTGGGTGGTGAAGATACAATTAAAAGTTTTGGAAGTGTGTTACCCGATTTGTAGACGATTATTTACTTGGTCTTCTCATCAACTAGACTTTCCAAAGTTCTAAAATGGTTCTCTATTAATGCTGAGACTTTGCTCTGTATTGCAGGTCTTCATAAAAACAAATCAGTGAATACATTTAAGTTTATCTGTAATTTTTCTAGTTCTTGATCCAGTGAACTGTAGCATCGTGTCTATATTTTTTTGTCGGATGTGAGGTTTTTCCAAATATCAAAAGCATCACCTCAGAATATAATAACCCATTAGTTATGAGCCTATGCCTAATTGACCTTAACTTGTCTCCATGCCTCAGCAATTCTTGAAGGTAAAAATGCCAGTTGAAATAATGGTGTGTATGCTTGTCCCTGAAAATTTAATGAACAGCCAGATCATTTCTTGGATACTACTGAGAAACAGCCTTGTAGTAAAGAGTCTGATTTTGCTACTTGGCCTGTTCACCTCTTACTTTCTTCTTCTTCTTCCCCCTTTTTCTCCCTTCTGTTTTCCTCCCTCTGCCCTCCACCCTCTACCTCCTCCTGAAAAACATGTTTAGCATTAAGTAATTATGAAGCTTGTCCACATTTTTGTACATAATCTGGAAAATGGCTAATGATGTTCTTTTTAATTGAAGAAGGTGGTAAGCATAGACTTCACAAATTAATATAAAAATGTAATCTCTTTTATTAAATGAAGCTTTGGTAAGACTGTGATGTCCCTCACCAACTGTTTTTATGCTTATGTGAGTAAAAATATGGCCCTGAGAGAAACAGTAAAGTGCACTGTTTACTTGAGATAAGTATTACGTAAGTTTGCATGCTTAGTTGACACCTGTAACTCTTCCTGATTATTCTTAGCTGTTAAACTAAATTTTTGTCTTGCATTCTGCTGATGCAAACTATACCACATGACTGTATGTTCTAATATTCTACTTGCAGCTAGCTCAGTAATTCCCAGTTACAACTAGGTTTTATTCAAACAATAAATATACTTAAATAATGTATTTTAAGTTATAGATTAAGGTGCCACATGAAGTAAAAGTTCTTTAAGAAGCTTTTTAAAGGGGGTTATTTTCAGTCCTCAAAGAGGAGGATGGGAAGAAAACTCCTTCAATTACATTGCATTATCCTAAAAGTGTGTTACAGGAGTTCTTATGGTAGGGCATACTGCTGGAGATGGATGGAAGAATGTGTATGCTAGCGTGATTTTTTTTAAGGAATAAATTTTGGTTTTATGAGTCCCCAAAATGCACTTGATATACATTTGTAGTACTGACTTATTTCTGGATTTGAAGAGTGTTGAGAATTTAATCTGAAATATAATAGCTGTTTTTTGAAAACATTAGAAATACTAGTGTTAAAACGTGACAAGTACTGTACTTAATCTTCTTTCCAGAACAAAACATAGCTATATTGATCTAGTAAGACCAAATGCTTCAACTTATTGGAATGGAGAGAGGAAGACAACTGTGGTTAGTAGAAGCAGTTAAAACTCTTTAAGAATATGTTTAGATATCAGTAGTGAGTTTTGACTGGGTTATCACTGCAGTTTTCGATGCAGCTGCACTGTTTCAAGTAGAGTTGTTTATTTCTGTTCTACTGTGGAGATAACACTGTAGTGAATCAAGGTTTTAAACAAGATATTTTTGGGGGTAGCATGGTAATACCAAACAAAGACATTGCTCAAGTTCAAAAATACAATCTCAGATAGCTACTTCAGGGACATGAGAATGAACATCTTGTTAAGATATCTTAAGCCCGAGGCTTACTGGGAACGCTTACATATAATAAGCATCAACTTGAAAATTGTTTTGAGAAGACATTTCTTGTATCCTTATCTTCAAATGATCCGTGTTTAAATGATGTGCTGAATTGTAGTTGTAAAAATAACAAAAACCTGCTTTGCAGCAAAGTAGATGCCACAGTGAGTATCGTTTATTTTTAATATATGTATAATACAAGGATGGCAGCACTGAAGCCCAGTATGATACTTTTTACTGGTATTCTGGGTGCCAATTAAACCTCTGTATTTGCGTACTGTTTAGTTTAAAAATGCATATCTGAGAAGATATTTTTACATGCACAACTTGAATGAAGCTTTATTTAAATATGTATGTGATTTATTTTTAATCTATAAATGTGGCATTGTTATTGCTCAAGATGTAGTATACGTACAAAGAAGGACAAACTGTGTACTCTGTGTTCCTAAAGAAGCTTTAAAAAGTATGAGTGAAATACTTCCGTGTCTATATGACTTACTGAAGCAGATACAGTTTTAGTTGTCCAGTCCAAGATGGTGGTGGTGGTTTTTTGTGTCCTTTTGTATAATATTTAACTTTCACCTAAACTGCTTGGAAAGCAGGAAACAAGAAATTGTGTAGCAGTCACTTCAAATTCTTCTGCTGTTAGAGGGCCAGGCCTGGAGTTTCAAAACCTAAATGCTAGGTTGTTGGGAGAGAACAGCTGATGTATTTCAAAATAACTTACTTTTACTTTTATCAGAACAGAAATTGACTGAATTAAGTTTTGTTACTTTTACTTTTATCAGAACAGAAATTGACTGAATTAAGTTTTGTTACTGGATAGGAAAAATGAACTTTGTTTTTAAAATTATTTTTAATATCATTAAGAAATCATTTATAGAACTCCCTTATCAGTTCAACTTTATAGTGTGGATTGGTAGATAACGTTATACTAGAAGAGTAGTATTTACCTAAAATGACAATGTCTCAAGTTTAGCTTTCAATGAATAGCTAGATAAATATACATGCATCCTGTTGAAAGCCATTTCATGAAGTCTTTGATAAGATCTGTGTCAACTAGGATTGATAGGTCAAGCAAGTGTGATGTCTGTGGCTATTCCATGTATTTTAAGTGCAAGGCTTACAATAATTCTACTCTACAGAAGGGCTTGAATAGATACTCGTATGTACCTAAGTTTTAATGGGGGCTCTTGGCTTCTAAGTGTGTTGCTGAAGAATATTATTTACATGAACAGCTTAGACCATCCAACTAACTTTTTTTTTTCCCATCTTAGTGATTTAGAATCTAGACGAGAAGTCAAGAAAGAGGAAGGTGAAGCATTTGCACGAGAGCATGGACTTATCTTTATGGAGACCTCTGCCAAAACTGCTTCCAATGTAGAGGAGGTAACTTTGCTGAACACTGGTATTTTAGTAAAACAGTTCTTTTGCATTGCACTTTGTTGTTTGTACAGATACTATTCCTCTAGGGTCTGGATTCCTTAACTTGAATTGTCTTTCTCTCAATATAAATTAAAGAGTAGTTAATGTCTATGTTGTATCTGATTGCATAGCGCTAAGTAGATTGTTGAGACTCTAGTAATTAATATACTTGTGGCTTTTTTTAGTATTTTATCAGAGAAATGGGTACTTCTTTCTGCCCTGAAATCTAAAAAGTAAGACTAGAATAGATTTGCTAGTCCGAAGTAAGCCAAGCTATTGGTATTCTTGGCAGATGTCCATCTAACCTGTTCTAAAGTCCTCTAGTATTTCACAAGCTTTTCAGGGCAATCTGATGCAGTGCTTTGGTATTTGCAGTATTGTCATCTTTCCCCTTGGCTACCTAGCAGCAATCATCATTGCTGCAATAAGTTTTTTCAGTCTTCGCTGCTTTAAAGAACTTAAGTCTTTTGAAGTTTTGCTTATAGTTCATATTTCTGGACGTATGTGAGTTCTTACATATCTCACCTTGACTTACTGCATACCTTTCTTTGAAGGGTGGTTGTGGTGGGTTGACCTCAGCCAGCAACTAAGTGCAGATTCAGCTGTTCCCTTACTCTCCCTGTCCAGTGGGATGGGGGAAAGAACCAGAAGAGCCAAAGCAAGAAAAACTCGGGGGTTGAGATAATGAGTTTAATAAACGAAGGAAGGAGGTGGGGGGAAAGAGTGATGGAAAGGCAGTCACTCACTCACAACTTCCCACAAACGGATTGATTCCCAGCCAGTCTGTGAGCAATAGCTGCTTTAGAAAGGCTACCCTTTGGTTTTTGTTGTTGAGCATGATGTCGTATAATATGAGATATCCCTTAAGCCAATTCTGGTCAGCTGTCCTGGCTGTGGCCACCCCTCCCGCCCTGTCTGCCAGATTTTGCCTACCCTATGCCTAATCACTGTGGGGGGCAGAGTAAGAAACATAAAACCTTGAGACTGTGTAAGCATGGCTCAGCAGTAGCTAAAACATTGGTGTGTTATCAAGACTGTTTTAGACACAAATCCAAAACACAGCACTGTACAGGCTGCTGTAAAGAAAACTAACTCCATCCTAACCGGACACAGTACAGTGGTGGACAGAGAGCTCCCTCTGAGGTTAGTGCTATGTAAAGCATAAAGATTGCTTCATATGTCTTTCAGGCCTATACTCTGTTCATACATCCCCACTTACTAACCTTTTTTGTAATAGGATGACGTAGTTCAGTTTGTTGTACTATGTAACCTGCCCTTAACTCCTTTCCAAAATTGTCCTACGTGCAAAATGGTGGACAACTGATACGGTATTCTTTTAGTGGTAAAGCCTTCTAGTTTTGAAATATTTAGTATTTTTTGAAAAGTTTATAGTAAGAGTAACAAACAGCTTTCACTGACTTCATTCTGGTTTGTTACTACCTGATTCTAACATTAGCACCTCTCTCCATGCCAAAAAATACGTGCTAGTGAATGAGTTGTCCAGTACCTAATGCATCTCTGATTATCAGGAGGAAAATGAGCATAAAGTTCTTTGTCAGAAAAGTTCAAATAGAATCCTTACCTTCTGATGATACAAGTAAGTGATTGTGTGCATATACTAACTTTCTAATTCTGATGGAAAAGCTTTAGGATATAATCCTTTTTAGTGACAATCAAATGCACTCCTCAAGTGGTATTCTCAGTCAACACTAAAAAAAGGTGGCAGGATCCAGAATAGTTACAGCTGAAGGAGCAAAATCTTAATCTTTGAGCTAGTAAAAATAAGTGAGGAGAAATAGTAGGCATGGTAGGTGAAAGATATCACTTTGTGGACGAAAGAAGAAACCGTTTTCATTTTAATGCTTATTCTGGACTGTTCAGTATCAAAAAAAAAAAAAAAGAGAAGGGAACAAGAAAGGAAATCGTGTGGAATGGGCAACATTTGAGGAAAGAACAAGAAGTATGCAAAACAAAGGCAAATGTAGCAAGCCTTCAGTACTTGACTTCAGGACTAGGAAGAAATTGTAGTTTTGTGAGTGCCTGAGGATGCAGGAACTAAACAGGAAGGGCAACGTTTGAGGTAATTTGGCTACAATTAGATTAAATTTTAAGCAGAAGAAATCTGTGGCTCTGTGTCTACAAATGTTATCTTATGTGGTGTCAATGGAGAACATTTTTACTGGCTTCAGTAGGAAACTAAGGGCTAAGAAAGTACACTGTTGACTTTTTGCATTTATGGAAATACACTGGATCTAAAGAGCTGGACATTGCAAATCTCTGAATTTGCATCTGGATTATGGTACTGGATGTTTTCAAATCCATTTGTGTTAAAAGGGTTGAAGCACGTGCTTTCTTCTGCTTGCTTAGGTTTTAGATAAATTGTCAAAATACTTTTTATGCATTTATTTTGAGTCTCGGAATGCTCATCTTTTCCAAAAGTAGTAGACTTTGTAGGTGGAACTACTGGGGTCAAAGGGGCTCTCTTTAATTGTATGGAGGTTATTGGGGGGGTGAAGGAAAAAAAGCTATGGGGTTTGGGGGGAAAGGAATATCCCCTTAATTACTCAACAGCATTTTTAATCCATGCTGGTAAATCACTGGTGACTATAGTGTATCGTGCATGGGTTATGTAGTTCACCATTACAATGTCGAGATGCCTGTAGAAATCTTTAAAGTCAAACATGTCTCTATAAGATACAGCATCAACAGTGTTGAAAGAGCAGGTCATTTTACCTGAGAGAAGGATATAGCTCCAGAGCAAGATGATTGATAGATGTAGATTCTGAGTAGCTAGCAGCAAAGACTTACGCAAACAAAACTTCACGTGAATACAGCTTCAGAAATATTTAGGAATTATGTGCAACTGTTAGGCCTCTGTTCTATTCTTTACTCTGTATTTAACAAAGTCTTATAGAATGATAAAACTAACATTTAAGATTCATTTTTACTTCAGTTATCAGCCTTCTGTCCTTCTTACCTATCAATAGGAAATACTCCTCAAAAAGGATGCTTTGGAGAAAGACACTGTTACTGTAAGGCACATGCATGTGTACATATGGAAATGCTTAGATATAACAGGCTGGAACATTCCCAGATAACAAGTGATGTCTTGTTTCCTCTTTCCTTTCCCGAAAGAGGGATTTTACCATACTGAGATCATGTAGTTGACTAACAAAGCCTTGGCCTGCTGCATTTGTGCCTGTGTTGTGTTGCTTAGTGGTTGCTATACAAAACAAAGTGTATTTCTGGGTATCAAAGGAAGTAATATAAGTGTGATTTCCAGGAAAAGTGACAATGAGGAAGCTACACAGTATCCAGTAATAGGGCTTAAACTGTCCTTCCACCCATTTAAGAGAAATAGCTAGATCAAACTTTAAGGTATCTGTCCAAAGTAGAATTAGGAAGAATATCCTAGGAATACAGGGGTCTGTATTGGGACCAGTAGTGTTTAGTATGTTCATTGATGACATAGACAGTGGGATCAAGTGCACCCTCAGCAAGTTTGCAGCCGACACCAAGCTGAGTGGTGCAGTTGACACGCCTAAGGGATGGGATGCCATTCAGAGGGACCTGGACAAGCTTGAGAAGTGGGCCTGTGTGAACTTCAAGGTTCAACAAGGCCAAGTGCAAGGTCCTTCACGTGCGTCAGGGCAACCCCTGGTACCAATACAGGCTGGGGGATGAAGGAGTTGAGAGCAGCCCTGCTGAGAAAGGACTCGGGAGTACTGGTGGATGACAAGCTGGATACGAGCCGACAATGCATGCTTGCAGCCCAGAAGGCCAACCACATCCTGGGCTGCATCAAAAGAAGCATGGCCAGCAGGTTGAGGGAGGTGATTCTGCCCCTTTGCTCTGCTCTGGTGAAACTCCACCTGGAATACTGTGTCCGGCTCTCGAGCCCCCAACATAAGGACATGGACCTGTTGGAGTGGGTCCAGAGGAGGGCCACAAAAATGATCAGAGGGCTGGAGCACCTCTCCCGTGAGGACAGGTTGAGTGAGTTGGGGTTGTTCATCCTGGAGAAGAGAAGGCCTTTCAGTACTTAAAGGGGGCCTACAGGAAAGATGGGGACAAACTTTTTAGCAGGGCCTGTTGCAATAGGACAAGGGGTAATGGTTTTAAACTAAGAGAAGGTAGATTTAGGCTAGATATAAGGAAGAAATTGTTTATGATGAAGGTAGTGAAACACTGGCACACGTCCAGAGAGGTGGTAGATGTCCCATCCCTGGAAACATTCAAGGTGAGGCTGGACAGGGCTCTGAGTAACCTGATTTAGTTGAAGATGTCACTGCTTACTGCAGGGTGGGTTAGACTAGATGACCTTCAAAGGTCCCTTCCAACCCAGACCATTCTACAATTCTATGATCCATTTTTCCTGGCCAAACATGTTTTGTGGTTAAAATATTGGGGCGTTTTTTCTCATTACAGAGCTGGTTTTCAAACTTTGCTTTCTGAATCTGAGGCAGAAGTACTTATGGCAAAAGAATCAAGGCCGTTAAGGGTTTAGAAATAACCATCCTGGATTGTTCACAGAAGCCCTTCCTCAAATTGCTTGAATCCTGTAGTTCTCTGTAGCCTGCCTCAGTATGTGGAAGCAGTCTGTCTCCTACACATACATGGTTACTCGAAATACTAGTTGCCAAAATTTTATTATTTTAACAGAAATGTTTTAGTGCATATTTTTAGAGTAGAAAATGGGGTAAACTCATCTTCTTTAGTTCTTTAGGATGGCTGCTTATATCAATAATATCCGAGGTAGTAAGGGAAGCTTCCCAGGCAGTTCTAAAAATCTTCTGAGGTAGTTCTTCATGGAAAAAAAAAATAACATTTCGGAGTGTTCTGAATTAAATGACTCTGCTTTGTGAAAAAGCAATGTTACAGCAGTCTTAAATATTTTCTTTTCCTGAACTGCTCACACTGCATTTTCAAGTCTTTTTAGTTTATAGGAGGTGGATTAATTCTCACGTATCTTCTGATTGACATCAGTAAGTCTCACCGCTGTACAGTTTGTGTCCTACAGGTGTAAAGAACTCTATAGCAAGTCCTTTTTACCCATTTTAATTATTCTTGAGACACTGTTAGCTGTACAGGTTACTGTATTGTTTTCAGTCCCACACAGTTAGTGGGTTATCTAGCCACATTCCACATTTTCTGAACAGCTACTTTGGTAGGGGCATTGCCTTGTATACTATCAAGTTTGTCCTGTTACTTTGGGAAGCTTAGGCTGCTTACCACATGAGCATTTCTACAGCATCTGGTTCAAGATCTGGCAGACATTTCTTAAATTAATATTGTCTCTAGTCTATGTCCAGACTAACACCTGGCCCTGGAGCACCAGGGCTAGTAACTTTGTGGCTCTTGTATGCTGAATACCAAGTTCTTGTCACTGAGGAATTCAGGAGGGGCGATGTGGCGGTACAAACTGGTGGTGCTACCTGAATGAACAGACAGATCTGCATGGCAAAGTACAAGCAGATAGCCATAAAAGTCTTGCAGTCCTAGTCATAGCCATTCAGTGTGCAGACTAATTGCATTTCATGCAGATGTAATACTGAAACACAGCAGTGCATGGGTGTGTCTCCTGTGTTGTACCAGAAACAGTTAAATGACCAGAGGAGACTTTTTATCCTAATGGATTTTTTTTATTTCTTGAAAATACATGTTTCTCTGCATCACGAGTGACAAGGCAAGCCTCTAGACTTTGTTTTGATCAGTTTGACATTGTTTCTGACCCAACTTTATCTTACCTTGCATCATAAACAGCTGTTGTAGATGTTTGCAGGCTAATGGTGGAGTCTTTAGCAGTTTCTTTATATGAACAAATCAACTTCTGTCATTAATGTTATTTAAGCTGTTTCCCTGCTTAAAACCGATTTCCACCACTGTGTAATGCCTTAGTCAATCTGTAGCTGTAGCAGTACATTGACCTGTTCAGTGCTTGGATCTTAGGTCAGTTTAAAAATGTTGTGTTTTTCAGGATTATGTCTCATAACTTGCATCTCGGGTAGAAATGTTTAGCAGTGGAGAATATCCTGTTAGCTGTTTATCTTGTGTAAGGCTGTTAGGGGATGTTTATACCCTGTTTGCACAATAGGTAATGGATAGTTGGGAGTGGGAAGTAGAGGTGGGCTCTTCCTTCATAGTTTCTGTGGAGGCTTCTAAGAATTCAGTGTGGTCACAGACTTAAATCATTGTGTTTGATATGGAATGGGATTAGGTGAGAAGAGTTTCTGAATCATTGGGAGGATAGAAGGATTATTGTGGGGAGAGGTTAAGCACAGGATATATAATTATAATTTGACTGCAGTGCAAGGCCAGTTACACTAGTCTCCTCAATGGTATAATTTATTTAAACAGGGGGGTTGGTGGTGGTGGTGTTTTCCTTTTAGCCTCTGTCTAAAGCTATCAAGGTAGACAGCTATGAAAGCATAACAGAATTTTTGTGCTTTTTTCCCCTCAGTGATTTCTAAGCTGTATCACTACTGCATTTCTTTCTTTACAATTCTGTTTAAAAAAAATTTAAAATCTTGACTGTGTTTTGGAGATGGCCAGTAATGTACGCTCTGAGCATGGCTTTTGGCTTTCTCCCAGAAGAGTGCACAGTTAAATTTGACCTGAAACATTGAACTTGGTTTTAATTCATGGTGAAAGGAATCGAGTGTTAACTTTTAGAATCTTGGTTATCATATGTGTTCTACTTTCTTGAATGGTGGATGGGGGATGTATGCTGTGAAGTACTGTTTGCAGAATTCAATGACGCTTATGTTGTGGTTTGGTTTTTTTTTTTCCTAAGAAAGTACTGTGGTGCCTACCAGTAGGCTTCTTGCTTGTATACACATAGGTCTGAGGTCCAAACCTCAGGCAAGTTTGCACTTATTTTAATCATAACATCAGTTACTTTCCCACCTTGCATTAAAACTACACATAAGAGACATTAACAATTTTATCACATTTGTTTTTTCATCGGTAGTTCAACAACAGTATATGACTGTTAATTGTAGTCTTATCTGAAACGCAGTTCAGAGCTTGCTGAGTGCTTTCTGCTTGGGCGCTGTCTAACACTTGTAGAGGCAAAATAGAATCACCTGCATAAACTCAGGGTGACCATGCAGTCTCCTACAGCACACAGCACTTAATTTTGTGTCCCTGGAGTATCATTCATTTAAATCCATTTATATGCATGGATTCTCAAGAAGTAAAGATACCTAGCTGTATTTGGGAAGCTGGAATAACTTTGTGCATTCTTGCACTCCAGACTGATACTTTTAGTAATGATTAATGTGATCAACCTTAAGCAAGAGAGTTTTCTGGCTATTGGTCAAACCAGTAGTAGACACCATCACTGTCCAGAAGCTGATCTTACTTGAGTTGTACTGGTGTGCGAGTTGGTTTTAGTAAGTTGTTTCCCATATGGAGGGGATTATATAGCTTTATGCCAAGCTTTCATCCTAAGAGTATTGTCTTTGTTATTCCAAGTTGTCTGCACATAAATAGAATGCAGTAACGGAATCATTATTTAGGATTAAATCTGAATAGACTAACGGTTTTGACTGAGTGATGGAGCACTTCTGCTACATGTAGCTGGATGGTCATTCAGTGATTTTTGTTTCAGCTGTAACTTAATTTTGTCTTCGGGCAGCTTCTTTCATACTTTCGCTTAAATGGATAATGAATATTCAGAACCCCTGTAGCTTCAACAGTGGTACTGGTCAGTCACAGATAAGGGAAGGAAGATGACCTTTGTTACATTCTGAAGGGTAAAAATGAAAATCTCATGGAAGGATGAGATTCTTAGCAGCTTCCAAATTTGAACTGATTTTTAGAAGTGGTTTTTTTTATTTCCCCTCAAGTAATTGCTGGTAAAGAAACAGTTGTTTGACCTGATAATATAGTCAGCAGGGTTTTAGTTAATAAACCTTGAAAATCTTAGGATATTAATAGCTTCCATAGTAAGGTTAAGTGACACACAAGATGCAATCTGACTAGAATTTGCAGAAGAGCAGGATTTCTGGTTCATGACTTTAAAGAAGAAAAAAAACAAACCCAAAAACATTAGGTGTATCTTAACTTGTATCAAAACCAGTATTCCTTCAAGTTCCTTGAAATCTTAGTTCTGTGACCTCTTAGCTCTGTGAAGCTGGCGTTTTAGCCAGTTTCTCCCATGAGAAAATAGAGAGGTGAAGCTCATGTTGGTTCAGCTGTGCGAGAGAGAAGGGGCAGGACACCTGGCTCCAGTGCCTTGTGGCAAACCCTTGGACTGTGCCCCAACTGCACAGCAAGGAACACTGGCTCTGCCACGATTCTTGAGAATTCTGGGCATCCCGAGGCATAATCAGAATAAAAAGTCTTAGTTAATCAAGGGTTTCAGGCTTTATAGAAGAGCATGAAAAGTATGATATGGCTGCCTGCTGAGCTGTAGATTCTGCTGGAGAGATGAATCTTTAGTTTCTGGGGTTTTGCCTTCTTTTTTCATCAGGTTCTCTGTCCTTTGTAACTGTTCAGCAGCAATTGCAGCAGTTCTCAAGACACTTGGAGCTCTAGTAATGTGCATCTTCCCAGTAAGTTTGTCGGAAAGACTGCACTTCAATTGGTACATATCAGCAAATTGCTGTCAAGTTCTGTTTTGTGCCTGTGCACCTTTACTTCAGATATAAGGCTACAAATGTATTGGGGTGCTTTTTGGGGTATAGGTCCATTATATCACACCTTCCTACAGCTTGATAATTAACCCCTCTGTAGCCTGTTCAGCGTCCTAGGCTTCTTTCTGAAGGATCATTTAGTGCATGAAGCAGCTGCTCAGAGCTTTGGGATGTCACTGTATTAAGTGGCCATCCCGCATCGCTTATATGCTGGGATGGTGAATGCTCCAGGGGTAAATCCATTTGTGGTCTGTGTTGTTACTGTTTCTAAAGGCATTCTTTAATACTAGAGTAATCTAACTCTATTGTATCTTACTGCTTAAAGACAAGATAGGAAACTGGGAAGGAGGAGAAAATTTTAGGTGTTGGCAGACCACAGAGGTGAACGTCATGCTTTAGAATCTGTAAGGTCTTTAACCTTTAAGCATTCCTCATGTAATTGTAACAAAGCATCCAGAAATAATGACTGCCTAATTTGTATTTCAAAGCACTAAATTTGAATTTAATATTGCCACCAGAGGGCAGCATGTTACATGAGCTGGCAGCGCAGAACCGGATATATTCTGATTTTAAGCAAAGGTGAACTTGTAAAATTTGCGTTTTGAAAAGTATCAGTGATTCACTTACAAGCTTTTCCTGTTACGTTCAGCTTGTAGCTAAGTCCTGAAATATTTGTCATGGCATTAGCTTTCTGAGAAAGAAGTGACGTTATTGACATCTGCCAAGTGAAAACGAAATGTAGCTGTTCTGTAACTCACATTTTGGTGCCCTGATTTTATTATTACTCCTGCATACAACTTCAATAAGACAGAGGTATCAGGTACTTATGCCCTTGCTTTCCTGCACTGTTTTTACCAGTTAAAGAATTCATTCTTCCTAGTTTTGTCTCAAGGGTAGTAAACCTACATTACTTGTTTACTTTGTGTGATAAAATGGATGTCAAAGCTGATTTAATTCTGTGTTCAGTATTTTTAGGATTAATTTATCTTAAATGCAGCATCTGTAATGTTTGGTAGTTGAGGTTTTTTGTGTTTTGAGTTGTTTGGGGGTTTGTTGGGTTTTTTTTTTTGAGGTAAGCATTGTGAGACTTCTCGATTCCCTTGTAGCAATATGATCTAGGAAACTCCTTACACAAATCATCTAAAGTGATATTATACTGGTATATTGTGACTGAAACCTCCTTCATTAGCTTTGCGGTAGGTGCAGGTGTGACACAACATCTTACAAGACTTGCTTTTCCACTTGTACAGTAATGTAATTTTCCTCGGCAGGGTACTACTATTATTTGAGAAACTAGTTATAATGGGAACACAACTGAAACAAATTAAAACAAATCACTGAGTAACTTGTATACAACCTTTTTTTTTAATGCTGTGGTACTGATATATTCAGTAGTCTCGTGCATAAAAGCATCAGTAATTTGTGATTTAGAAAAATTAAAACCAAAAGTTAAACATTAAATATAGATACTTTCCTAAAGTTACATTGTCATCTTTAATTTTCCTGAAATCTAGTCTAGAATTTTTATATTTGGAAGTCTAACGTACTGTTTTTGCAGAAGTCTCTCCCTTTTATGAGTAACAGAGGTACTGTGTACTACGGCCTTGCCATGTTTCAGGTGACTGAGTATAAATCCAGATTGAATCTCTTACTGCTTCTCGTGGGGTGGTAAAAATAAAACCTGGACCTGAGCTGATTTGGGGTGGAGGTTGTCGAGTATCTTTGTATGGTGCTTTAGTAACAGCAGCATTACGGGAATGTACAATGCAACTGCAGTAGGCTTGGTTGCCAGCCAGCAGAGTCCATGTGGGCTTACTGGTCGAGGTCTTGTGTTGTGTGGAAGTGGCTAAACTGCACCTGGATCCAAGTTGGCGTGTGAAGTGCTACAGCTGTGTTCTTGCAGGCTCCTGCACATGGTCTAATAAATCCAAACTGGATTTGAGGGGAAACTGCTCTTGTCTGTCTGCACCCATGGCTCAGTTAATCTGCAAATAGGATAAACTGCCCATAAATAATTGAGAGTTTATAGTATACTGCATGTTCCAGATAAGAGTTAGAACATGCAGTATAAAAAGAGATTTTTAGAAGTAGTCAATTATACCGAGTTCACCTTCTTGTCCTTGCTAATTGGGGCACTAGCATGCAATGCCAAAATCTGATAGGATATTCTTAAACTGAGTAGACTGCTGTTTTCAGTGAAGTTTTCACGTGGTTATTTTGAGTCCGCTTACACTTCAAAGCGTAAGCTAACTTGAAATACATGGATGCAAGAAACAAATGGGAGTCTCAAGGGATGCAAGTCTCTTTTCATGGCTGATTAGTAGTAATTTTTCAGAATCTATACCAACTGAAGAAAACATGAGGTAGATTTATTATGTGCTATATTCTTGTCAAACCATTGTTTTCAAATAGGAATTATTTATACGTGACCCAGTGCAGCCTGGCATTTTGCCACACAAAATAACAGTATGTGCTGTTTTAACACTAATATGTGGTTCACCAGAATCACTGATGGGATTGTGGTAGCCAGATCATGTCTTTTTCAATACAACTGAAGTGATAGAACTGAGATGAATGGAATATTTGGATTTTTCAGATCAATGATTCCTTAGCCAATATGTTTAAAATAAACTGTACTGAATCCAGTATGCTCTTTTGCCTTCTACAGTACATATGTAATAACTATGTTGAAGGGCAGGATTGAGTGTTGTTAAATCACACTGTATTTTCCAGTGCATTTTACTATTTTTTTTGTAAGGGTAGATGCGTTCCTGCGGTGATCTGTTCTTGAGTGTGGCATCCAGAAGATATTTTATACTCTATGTTAGTTTGGAGTTTGTAGTCTGTTAAAATTCTAGTGTTGTTGGTCTAAACTAATTTTTATAGATCTAATGTAGTTCTCATGAAACTAATTCTAAGAGCCTAGGCATACTTAGCCAACAACTTCTAGAATTGTTAGAAGTGCCAATTGTTAAGTGCTTGTTTACATGAAGTTATCATAACACATTTTTAAGACTTCAAGTTCTGTTTAATGTCCCACTGAAATAGAAGCAGGCAAGTATCCTCGCAGATTCCAGCTGTGTGAATTTCCAAAGTTTTTGACCTATACCTTTCAGTAGGCCCATGTATGAGGCCATTACAATAATTAGTGTGTTATCAGAAACGAAGATAAGCTTACATTTTTTTCTTACATTGAAAACTTGGATTTCTGAGGAATTTGAATCAATTCGTAGTTGGCCGAAAGCCAATTTTTCTCCTCCACTCTAACGCGTGTTTGAAAAACGAACTCACTTCCTAAGTGCCTTGTGAATCTGCAATGATTAATTCTTCTCATTATTTTGCTGCAAATTCTCATGACCCTCTGTGATGATTCGATCACCCACTTAGAGTTTATGCATATTCATATCTTTCCGCTCCTGCCGCAGTCGTTCAAGTCTCCTTCACTGGCTGCGGTGTGTGCTTGGTGCAGTAATTGAGCTGCAGTAGATTGATTACTCTGGGGAGCTGTAAGGCCTTTAAAGGTGAAAACATATCAGTCCTGTTAATTAGGAAACAAAGCTCTGGTGGCAAGTTCAGCAGTCAAATGCTTCCAGTGTAGAAATGAGGAAAGGTATGATTTGTTCCTCTCCATGAACCCTGTTTACTTTTTTTATATTTGAATTAGATCTGTATTTGCTGTAATAGGCTTGTGCAGAAGATAGCATACCTTGTATGATTGCATGGTGTTGGTATTTTGAAACAAAAAACTGTATCTTTGATATTGATTGTAATTATTAGCTGTTGTTAATCACCTCTTAAATTATACATTATTTTAGGCATTACTTGACCTATAAAGTTAAATGAGAAATGAAAAATGGAATCATTGATTGTAAACTTTAGCCAAAAACATTTATATCGTTCACTTTTTCAGACCTGAATGTCAAAGTCTTTTCTTTGAATTAAAACAATAGATTTTCAGAAATCATAATAAAACCTAGGGCCTCTCCTTTCTGCTGTTAAGATTTCTATTGCTCATCGTGTGCAAGATTAATTAAAGGGAATGCGTTCTTAAAATTAGGTGAATATTAAATGATAGCATAAGGTTTCATCCAGCAGACAGCATCCTTACATCATCATTGTAAGTACCCTGTGGTTTTATGTTGCTAAGCACTCTAATCTAGAGTGGCCTATTACAAAGATATTAAGGGTAGGGGAAACCATCTGCCACACGATCTATCCATAAGGGTCAGAAATAAATAATTTAAAAGTAATTTATATATCTTAAAAACCACTTTTTCCCTGTAATTACTGGACAACAGATTGTAGAATACAGATGTTACGAAAATGCCACTGTTTTTGTAAACAGCATGTGATCCATTGCTAGTTCAGGGTAGGTTATAGGGTGCTGTTGTCATACCTGTTCCTGCTGAGGTCAGGAGGAAAAGTCTCGCTGAAACAACTGCACGTGAGATTGAACTCCAGTTAGCGCATCTTACACGAAAGGATATCGCATTCATTGTGGGTTCTTTTTCCCCTCTGTTTTAGGCATTTATTAACACTGCAAAGTCGATCTACGAGAAAATCCAGGAAGGAGTTTTTGACATTAATAATGAGGTAACTTTTAGTACTCTGAACACTTTTTGTTTGGTTGGGTTTTTTAAATGTATAAAATTCACCTTCACTAGAAGGCTGGACAGTAAAACGTTTGTCTGTTCCATTTGGATATAGAATTGTCTGCCATTGTGATAAAAATGGATTAAAATAAGTGACCCTATCCATCCATGAAGCATCACAAAATAATATAAATCCCCAAAAGAGAAGAAAATCCACTTTCATCCACTTCTCCATATGGTGTCATCTGTTTTCAAAGATAATTTTCCACTATGTAAATGGAGGACCATGTTGATATGCCAGATGCACTCCATGAGCTGTCCAGTGTAGGGGAGGGATTGCTTTGAGAGTTACATAAAAGACTTTTGAAATGTTCCTGGTTTAGGTGGCTGGATTCTGTAGGGAATAAAAGATTAGCCATTTTGCCTATGCACATTACTGAAATTACAGATTATCAGGGCCTGTCTCTTTGCTTGTTTGGGGTGGGGGTGGGGAGGTGGAGCAGTTTTGTAATGCAACAGCCTAGAAAGACCTACAATGTCTATCTTCAATTCTGAAATGATTGTGCTGTTGAAAGTCTTGAGCAGTTGGGAGAGAGGTTGGCGGCCATAGAAAATGCAGATTCAAATTCAGTGATAGTAAATAGAAGTATTAGAATCGTATAGAAATGTTGGGATCGTATAAGCTCTCAGTTCACACGTAGAAAGTCACACCACATAAATGTTAAGTGGTCAGTCATTTCTGGTGCCCAAATTTTTTATCCCTCAAGTCCCTAAATATCATTGCTGAGGTGCTTAGTGAAACCACATGTGGAAATCTGCACTGCCACTCTCTGTTCTGTATGTGTTCTGTGAATAGGTGCATTCTCTGTCTGGGACTGTCAGTCTGACGCTTCTCTTAGAGCATGATAGTCCTTGCAGAATTGTTCAGAGACTAGTGAGGGAATTGGCAGGACTCAATTAGCTTCACCTCTTTCTGCTTAGTATATTTCAACATGAGAAAATTTAGACTATTAAAAATACTGCTGTTAGGACTTTAGAGAGGAAATAATAAGAAACTTCAGTAGTATGCAAAGTATTTGCATTAGGAAACTTGTAGCTAAATAAGACTTGAATAGAAATCCTTCAAAGACTAATTCTGACAGGAAAGTGTGTGTGTGTATATATAGTGTTTTGGTGAAACACTTTATAAATTTGGTTTAGTGGTGAAAAACTTAATTTTCTTTAACATTTTTCCTAAAGAAGATACACTCAGTAGTGCAATATAAATTGGACAGTAATCAGAGTGTCTGAAAAAGCATGCTCATTGTATCTGTCGAGTTTCATATAGTAGCTGACTGCTTTACTGTGCCTTACGGAGCTTTGATTGCAATATGCTGTCAAGAGCCAACAGCCCGTGCTATTTATTTGGCTTTATGCCAAGTCTGGCTCCTTGATTCCTCAAGAAGTTGCTATCAGCCCAGAGGGGGCAAAACCAATGAGCCATAGGGCATGCTTTTTATTAAAGAGGAGTCAAAGAGCGAAAAGAAACCACATCAGCTGCTGTCAATACTGAGCTAGTGCCAGAAACCCCAAGGCTACTACTGTTGCAGAACAACTGCCAAGCACTATAAATCTGAGATTTACTGTGACGCAAAGTTTCCTTAAGAGCTTAATTTCTGAAGCTACTGTATTACTTTTCTCAAAGTGCTGTATTTTTAGGTAAAATCCACTTGAGGGAGTGAAGGTTAAGATATAAGTGTGATTTTGATGAATGAAAGAGCCACACTGTGTGTGGGTTCTTGGCAAGTAGCCATGTCTTTCGGGATCATAGAAATTATTGATGACACAGAACACTCGTATGCCCTTAGCCTCTACAGCTGATTCAACACAGAAAGAAATGCTGTCTAGAGAGGAAAAGTTTTATATTAAACTATTAAACTAATGGACGTTTTGGTGAGAGGGGAGAGGTTATACGTTCCTAACAAATGCTATATATTTTTAAAGCCTTATGCCAAGTAGTATTCAAATACAATTCTTGCTCTGTGTTTTTGTGTTAGGAGTTTAAGGTACAGAGTTTAACATAGAGATAAAAGTTAAATGAGAAGGAAAGCATCTTCCTTTAAATTATATTTAATTGCCAAGGACATATTACTTAAAAAATATAGAAACTTTGCTGCATTTATTGCATACATTAGAACTTGCTATATGATCTTTTTTTTAAAAAAAAAAAAAGCTTTTCAAGTATATTGGTGTTGTTAAATAATTACACTGTGTATTAAACTTCATTTCAGGCAAATGGCATAAAAATTGGCCCTCAACATGCTGCTACTAATGCAACACTTGCAGGCAATCAGGGAGGACAACAAGCTGGAGGAGGCTGCTGTTGAGCCTGTTTTTACTTTCTAGCTGCCTGGATGGGGCTTACTAACTTGTTTGTTCACCCTTCCCTCCCCCTGCCCCGCTCGCCTCCACTTCAATTCAACTGAGACATGAAACTTGTAAAGTTGGTTTCCTGTTGCAGAAGAAGACTTTATCCTCCAAATTCTTGTATAACTTTGAATAAATGGTTAATGTTCACTTAAAGACAGATTTTGGAGATTGTATTCATATCTATTTACCTTTGATTTCTAGGTCAATTGATGTGATTATTTTTGTTAAATGTTGTCTTGTGCCCTTGACTACGAACTGAATTGTATTAAACACTACAAAGTCATCTGAGTATTTTAATCAGTTTGTGTAGTTAGGTTTCCCAGCTCCTGCGGTTACCTAATGTTTAATATTGTAGAGCTGTCCTCAAGTTTTTTGTCAATTTTCAAGGCTATAAAGAGAAGCGGAAGGACTCTTTTAATTCTGTATTTATCACTTTCTGTATATATAGTTTAATAACCTGCTTGGGTGTACTTGCCAAGCTAGAATTCTTTAATGCATTTGCATAAATTCTATACTACTTAGAGCTTGAAAACTACAGAAGCATTAATAGAAATTGCTTGGACGCTAAATTTTAAGCCTTTTTGACATTGTTAGCATGTTCATCCTCCCCTGTCATTATCCTGAAGTCCAAGAGAAATGCTTAATGTATATTACTAGAGGCTACGTACGTGCTATCTATTTTAATGCCAAATGTTTGCTGTTTGTCCACAATTTCCACAGCACCTCTTCAGAAATGGATTAGCTGTTTGCCTTAACGAATACTATAGGTAAAAACAGAGTATGAATGAAGGGTAGAGGAGGAGTTGATAAACTTAAAATGGCACATTATAAAAACGTTAATCTTTTCTTAATGTTTTTTTCCTGTTTACCACTTGATTTCTAGGTATATTTTTCATGCAAGGACAGTTTTTCAACCTAAATGTACAGTGGTTGTGTAAAGTTTTCTTTTAGTGACAACTTGTAATCCTAAATATATGGTAAGCATCTTGTCTATTGTGAAGAGGGTGTGAAAATAAAATCTGCCAGTTTGGAAATCTTGATGAAAATCAAAACTAGAAATGCTTTGGTACTTATTACGGTGGTGGTCACGGGGCGGGAGGATATTTTGCCTCAAGTGAAAGGGTTGCAACAGTGCAAAACAAAATCCTGTGTTTAAGTGTTTTATTTGTTAAAGTACAGAATATTCATGTCATTTTTCCTACAAATGAGGAAACAGCTGAGTTTCCACCTCATCCTATTTATATAAATTGCAGATAAAAGGGTGACTCTAATGCTAGGCCATGCTTCATGTATCTTGGAAAAAAAAAAAAAAAGGAGGGGGGAAGGGGGGGATGACTGCAAAACTTTTGTCTTACTGGACCAATACTGACTGCAACACAGCACTGGGGGACATGGATCCTCATGTCCTCCATTCTTATTGTCAGAACTTTAACATCAGAACTGAATAAACTTCAGCCTGACAGGTGTAACATAGCAGTGGTTCTGAGATTAAATAAAGTTTAAAAAATGTGTGGAACCTTTTGTTTGTGTCTGGGGAAGGGACAACTGATACGGATTTATGTTAGCTGCTGACTTCAAATCTGTCTTACACATTCAGAAGCATTATAAGCAATGTAATCTAATTATTTTCAACAATTTAAATTCATAAGAGGGTACTCCATTTACATACTTCCAACTGTTAACTGTTTATGACATAATACTTAAATCTATAAAACACAAACACTTATTGCTTCAGTTGAAATTTGGAAATTGTGTTGCATGGCAGTAAAACCATAGGACTGAATTGCATTGATGCTGAGGGAAAACTGGCTTGTAGAAACTAGATGGTCACAGGAAAGACTGCGTGAACAAGAGTACTTGCTTGAATTAACTGCTTGAGGATTTCTTTGGAACTGGCAACATTGCAGAACTCAATTGCTTGAGATGAGATGGGAGAAAAGCATGATCTTCTATAGCAGCCTCAGCTACCCTACACATGGGAGTAAATTTCTCTTAGCCATAAAAATTGCCCCTGTTAAGGGAGCAGAGGGGAATTTTTGGCCTATCCTGAGAAGAACAAAAAAGCATGCTTTTTTAAGTGGTGATGATTTACAAAGCTGAAGTTTCTGACGGCAGCTCATTTTCTGAAAGCATGGAAGATGTATAG
Organism: Burhinus bistriatus; assembly: GCA_013397275.1. Taxonomy (NCBI): domain Eukaryota; kingdom Metazoa; phylum Chordata; class Aves; order Charadriiformes; family Burhinidae; genus Burhinus; species Burhinus bistriatus. The sequence goes on along the minus strand of VYXH01010717.1, from coordinate 17,285 downwards.
AATTGACCAGGAATCTAGGGCTGTTATAGTAAAGCTTTTTGGGGGGTGAGGGGCAGGGGGAATGTGCTGTGGCTTACTGTAGTCATGTGTACATACCAAGGTTTTTTGGTGGAGGTTTTGGGGTTTTTTTTTGTTTTGATCCTGCTGGTTGGTCCTGGCTTACGTGCCAGTCTTATACTGTGCATTATGTTAAGAATCTGATACTTTCAGAGGGGAGCTAGAGCAAAACTTAAGTTTCCTTGCATTCTTCCTGGCTCTTTGTCACAAGCTTTGTGCATATGTGATCCTTCTGTTGCCAATTAGAAATTGTGTATTTCTGTTGTTTTTTGAGAAGCGCCTGATCCTATTTTATCCTATTAGAATTTGAAAATTATATAGCACAGAACCTACCAGCAGGGTTTACTTCTAGAGCATGTGCCTTACAAGGTTATTCTTTCACAGGTTTCAGCTTTAGTTGTATGTGAGTGACTGATAACTTGCCAAGCTTTCATGTTGAATTCCAGGTGCTTTTATTGGTTGCATTTTAATAACCAAAGAATTAAAATATTTAATTGCTCTCCAGCAGCTTGTACAGTTGTTATGTCATAGGAGACTACTATTGATACTGAAAAAAAATCATACCACTTTGCAGTTTCCCTGTACTCCCAGTTCAGCATATGGTAAAAAGCATAGTTAACTTACAAAAGAGTAAATTTGGAGTGACAAATCCTCTAAGTATGATTTTAAGACTTGTCTTATTTCTACTTAAAATGAGAAGCTCTGGGAATTTTGGCAGTCATTTGAGAAAGATTAACACTCCCCCCTCAATCTTATACCTGTGTGTTTCTGTTGACTTCAATCATTCTGATTTATTCTTGTGCAAGATCAGACTCAGCAGTGACTTAAGGTAAATGACAGCCAAAACGCTTACTGATAAGCTAAAATAACGAGAGGCTGTCTGAAGCCCCTAGCAGGCAGCGAGTGCTCTGTTCCCTGCTCAAGAGATGGCTCCTTTCTGCTGTGTAACGTTTTTTGTGACACTTAGTTCATTGTAGTGTTGATTAGTTAAAAAGCCTTCAACCACAATAATTATATACTGATGAGGCTAGAAGGGCACGGATTAGTTTTAGGCTAAGTTATTTCTGCCTTAAGAGTTTACCTGTGAGTGTTAGAGCACTAAAGCTGGTCTTGGGAAGAAAGGAAAAGTTCTTATCAGGCTCTTCAGTAACAGTTAAATGAATCTGAGTGGGAAAAAAGAAGTGTATTAAAAAAAAAAAAATCAGAAGACAATTTTTTGTATTAAAGGATTTTTTTAAAAGTAATCATTCTAAATGAGGGCACCCCAACATGCCTTCATTTTTCTCAGAGTTGTTACCAGTGGGGTAGTGCTTTTGTAAATGGTGATGCATGAGTTAGCAGTTCTTCTTGATGGACTGTTCTTTTGACACTGCTGACTGTCCTATAGCTTTCTTCTTAGTTGTGGGGTTTGGGGTTTTTTTCTTCCCAAATCAAGTTTCTCTGGTGTGTTACCTCCTTTTTGTCTTGTCTGTTCTGGTATTCTTTCATTCAAACTGAATCCAGTGAGCAAAGCGCTGCTTTCCATCTTCACTGCTCCGTATCTGTTACACCTACACTTGAGGGAACTTGCCCCATATGGGGCATTTGCTTTGGGGAGGGGAGGGGTGGGCAGGGGGAAGGGGGATATACTGTGCTGCTGCATGATATAAAACACGAGGGAAGTATTGCATGGGTTTTGTTACTTGTTACGAATGCTCCGTATACTGGTTTGTATGTGTGTGGGGGATATAATTTGCCTATTCCTCTTCCACTATTGCATGGGAGGAGATAGGGGAGAAGGAGGAAGACTAACAGGTTTTATTTGAGTATCTTAATAACTTTGGTGATACCATGTTTATGATTTGCATGTACTTAAAGTTCCTCCCCCTAGAATCTCTGGATTTTCTTCTGCCATATTACTACAGTGTAACTTTAACAGTATGCAGTGGTGATTTATTTTAATACGGTACTGAAATCTCCATTTGTAAATAATCCAGGCTGCTGCTGTGTAAGTAGCTGATGAAATGTCTTTACTGGGTCTGCTGCGTATGAAAGAAACCACAACATTAGGCAATAAAAACTACTAACAGAATGTTACGAAACCAAGACCATGACAAAAAAGCAGCATGTTGTGGATCTATCATTTTTATTCTTGGGACAGATTTTATTATTTTTGGAACTATTACAAGATTTATGTTAAATATTGTGGATGATAAGAGGAAACAGACTCTTGGCAAACATGGAAAACCAATTATAGCATATTACCCTATTCCCCTTCCAATAAAGGAGGGGCTAAGCGAAAAGTTTATTTTTTGCTTAGCAGCTGGAGGAGGGGGGTTGGGGAAAGAAGTCTTCCTGCTTTAGGATTGGCTTGAGGAAAGAGAGTGTTGCTGTAGCAGTCTTACTGCAGGCAATCCAAGCTGAAGAAGGCAAAAGTAGCGTGCTCTGGTCAGTTTTACCCCAGTCTAAAGAAGTATGCTATTGGTATAGGAGCACTGATGAAAGAAATCACTCTTCTGTACTATCAGGTATACTGTTCACTTTAAAATACGTTTTAAAAAATTGTGTTTGGTTGCAACCTTCAATACTGCAAATCTCCCTGTCATGGTGATGAGTATTTCTGAAAATTTATTTTAACAAATAAACTGTAACGTGTATCTGATACTCAGACACAGTATTTAACTGCTACATCCTATGGTTCTATGTGACATAGAGGTGAAATTAGGTGTAGGGAAAACCTACTTAAAATTATTTAGAGGACAGTCTACTACAATGTCTGTACATCCCTTTGAACTCCTATCCCAAATTACAGTTCTTGTAAAATTGTCCATGGCAGCATGAATGTGGATGAATCAGTGCATCAGCATGTTTTGTGGTTTTTTTCCACCTCACAGCATAGCTATGATTTTTAAAATTCCTTCTTTAAAGAGTCAGATATAAATGTTTATATTGGGCAGAATCTTGATGATTGGGACTACAGTATGTTTAGTGTAAATCATAGCAGGATGGTCTAATTAGCTTTTCTTACTTAAGCGAACCCCAGTACCATGTATCAGACTAACTGGAAACTGATTGTTTACTTTTCCTAGACTTAGACATAAAATATTGGGAGGCAAGAAAGTCCTTAAGTGAGAGGACAGCTCAAAACAGACCAAAGTACAATTGTAACAATTGTCAATTTAACATTGTCCAAGTTAAAATAGTCAAGTAAACAGTACATTTTCTGATTATGGCTTGGGAAAATATTTTCAGACTCGGGAAATGTCTGAAATAATGCGACTTACAAGACAGTTAGATAACAAGGGTACTCAGGAAGACAAAAACCCATGTGGTTGCTCGCTGAGGTGATGTGGCTGTCCATTCAAGCAAGCGTTACCCAACAGCTGAACACTGCCACCTACGTCTGGGAAGAACCGTAGCACTGGGCTGGCTGTGACGAAGGAACTTTTAAATTTGGACACCCTATGGCAAGGTGCACATTGGCAAGGCTAAGACCGGAACTGAGACAGTATCCAGAATCTGAAGACATACGTGTGATTTAAGGAGGAGAGATGGGAACAGAAATGGCAGCAGAGGGCATGGGGCAAATTAACTTGTCAAGTGCTGGCTCAAAAAATACCTGAATCCACGTACAACACCTGCCTGAGATTGTTGTATACAAATGCAGCAAAGCTTTGTCATGATGTAGTTGAGCTTTGTCATGAATGTAGTTGGAAGCATATTTTTTCCCCCCATTTTTTCTGTCACATTTTAATTTGTGATGATAACTGGACTTTACTCATGGGTTGCGTGACTGACTGACCTAAACTAACTGATCACCAACGAAGGTCTCTCAGCCATCAGTGGTGTACAAACATCCCGCCGACAGGCTGTGCTGCTTTATTCTTGCCTTGTGTTCAACTCTCATCTCACAAGTAAAACATTCCTGCACCGAAACTAAAATGCTTGCGGTGTCTCCCATAGCTATTGCTATGAAGCAGAAATGAAGTTTCTGAAGTAAAATGTATGCAATATTGTAATCCTGTCTGAGATGTCTTTCTATAAAGCCACATACCTTCAGAGACAAGGGCATCCTGACCACTGATGAAAGTCTAGTGTATGTTGTGTCACAGCACCGGTCTGCAGGACTAACCACTGTGCATCATAAACTAATACTTTGACATTTTCTCTGGATTCCAGTTCAGGTCCAAGTCCAGTTTCCAAAGTTCCATGTCTTGTTTCTTCTATGTTTCTTCACATCATCTCTTCCTTTTTGTTACTTCTCCCACCTTTTCCTTTCCTAATTGAAGTTTGGGGGGGTGTGTCTGTTTAGGGGGAATGATTCAAGAAAAAGAGCAGTTCCCTACTCTTCTGGAAGACTTTTATTAACTGTCACTGGTAAAAAAACTTTAGTTTGTCTACTTTGGATGAAACTGTTTGCTTATAACAATGCCGCTACATAAACTTAACATACCTAGTTGGTCATAAACCCACCTATTCAACTCTGTTGAGGACCTGGGAGAAGTATAGGGCACACAGGGAAGTTTACTGAGCTGTGCCTTGTGTAGACATGCAGCAGAAGGCTGGTGGTGCAGACCCTGGGCATGGAGCACTAGGTGGTTTGCAAGGCTGAAGGTTTGCCTTACTGACAGGCCTGCACGGAGACTGCTAAATCCTCTCTCCTAGGTGATCCACTAGCATCAGAAGACTTCAGTACAGTCACGGAAGAAAAATGCAGTTGCCTATTAGCAATTTTTTTGGCCAAGCACCATCCAAGTCATATTTTTTTGTTTGTTTTGGGCTTTATTTTGAAGGTGTATATAACTTCATTCTGTCCTCCTAGCTTTCCAGTTTAATTCAATTGCTATGCAAAGTGAAAAGCAATTTTCCTTCAACGTCAGGTGAACTCTAAAGTTCTCAAATTGTTGAGTTACTGTTGCTCACCGAATGTAGAGAGGATCTGCTTGGGGTTACAGTAGAGGAAAAGCTGCTACTGAAAATACTGCTTTGTGAGCCAAGGAGACGTCTCTCATTATCTGGGTGCTGGGAGCCAGTCTGTTAGAGCCGTCTCCTCTTCCTGCTTTGCAAGGACTGAGGCATCTCTTTGAGGTAAGCAAAGCAGCAATGTGATACTCCCTAGGCTTATCAACCACTATCAGCTGGATCTGCTGTTTGCTCCAGACTCCACCTTTGCTTGGAAAGTGCTTGCAATTCCATGAGGTAATTCTTCCTCCCCAGCGCTGTGGCTTGTTGCGACGACCATGTGCTCCTACCGTAAGCCAGGACAGAAAATGAAAAAAGCCTGCCCTGATATCCATGTGCCGTGACTTCCTCTGTCTCCATCCTGCCAGGGAAGGCTGTTACGCCTTCGCTCTCGCCATCCTGACAGTGGTCAGTCTGGACAGGAGGGCAAAACACCACAGCCCAGGCCGAG